>VMDR010009850.1:0-32318 GCA_007922815.1 Macrotus californicus | reverse complement strand
GGAAAATAGGACATTTTGGGCATTTTTATCTTTGGCAGGGCAATAACTAAAGTATGTAAAATTTTACTATTCCACTTTGTGAAGTTTTTACCCAGTCCTGTTTTAAAAATTTATTATTCAAGTTCTCAATGTCTTCCATTCTGAAGCAGAAAATTAATGAAAAATGTTCAAGTTAGATTTCTAAAATTAGATAATCCTGATCAAAAATGCCAGTCATGGGGCACTACAATGCATTGTGCATTTGTATAAATACAAACCTTTTAAAGTTTGGCCTTTAAAAAAGGACTTTGTACTATGTCGTTGTGTTCTTAGTGAGCTTGCAGTATTTTTATGGCCACCTTTATAAACTCGGCATATGTGGAAGTTGTTTGAAAAAGATGTCGTCATCTGTGCACAGTAGAATCGTGAAGCTTTTAATAGAAGCCATGAGATTTTTATATCTGCATTAAATATTAAAGAGTGTGTTCATTTCTATGCTATCAGGAATTTTAATTTCCCTTTGGAATGTGACAAAGATGTAGTATGCATAATAGCAACTCTGGTTCCACCTGTGCCTGATGTTAAAAATAGCTCAAAAGTAAGTTTTAATAGTAATTATTTAGTACTAGTAATACTGTGTATCTGCATACTGTATTAATAGTGTATATATTAAATTATATAAAGAAATGAGACATTTTGCTGCTATTCTTTCTCCATATATTATTGGTTAGAGCAGTATACCATCAAATTGTTTGATAGGGAAAAAACAAACTTTGCTTATTTAATGGATATAAAATATTTTCTTTTATATAATATATTAGGCCCTGGCTGGTGTGGCTCAGTGGATTGAGCACCAGCCTGTGAACCAAGGGGTCACTAGTTTGATTCCCAGTCAGGGCACATGCCTGGGTTGCAGGCCAGGTCCCCAGTAGCTTAAGAGGCAACCACACATTGATGTTTCTCTCCCTCCCTTCTCTTCTGTCTAAAAATAAATAAATAAATAAAATTTTTTAAAGAACATATTAGAATGCAAAGTATACTGATATCCCGAAATGAAAAGAAACTGGTCTTTTTTTTTTTTTGACAAGGGAGCGGTTCATGGTATAAAGAATTAGCTTTAAAATGATTCTCAATCATTTCAATTTCAGATACAAACCAATTTTAGAAACTTACCACTTACCAAAAAAGATACGTAATTTAACAAATGCTAAGTTATCAGATTAATGATACATTACTCATACCACCAGCCCTGAATTTAAAGGCAAAGGTTAACATGTACAAATAAAATAAATATTGGTCAATAAGTCAGTTTTCCTTTTTTTTAATGTATTTTATTGATTATGCTATTACAATTGTCCCATCTCCTCCCCCTCCCGCCCTAAACACCCCTTCCCCCCACACTCCCCTTCTTTAGTTCATGTCCATGGGTCATATATATGAGTTCTTTGGCTTCTACATTTCCTATACTATTCTTAACCTCCCCCTGTCCATCTTCTACCTACCATTTATGCTTCTTATTCCCTGTACGTTTTCCCCCTTTCTCCCCACCCACCCCCTGATGATAACCCTCCGTGTGATCTCCATTTCTGTGATTCTGTTCCTCTTCTAGTTGTTTGCTTAGTTTGTTTTTGTTTCTGTTTTAGGTTCAGTTGTTAATAGCTGTGAGTTTGTTGTCATTTTACTGTTCCTACTTTTGATCATCTTTTTCTTAGATAAGTTCCTTTAACATTTCATATAATAAGGGCTTGGTGATGATGAACTCCTTTAACTTGACCTTATCTGGGAAGCACTTTATCTGCCCTTCCATTCTAAATGAAAGCTTTGCTGGATAGAGTAATTTTGGATGTAGGTCCTTGCCTTTCATGACTTGGAATATTTCTTTCCAGCCCCTTCTTGCCTGTAAGGTTTCTTTTGAGAAATCAGCTGACAGTCTGATGGGCACTGCTTTGTAGGTTACTGTCTCCTTTTCTTTTGCTGCTTTTAAGATTCTCTCCTTATCTTTAATCTTGGGTAATGTAATTATGATGTGCCTTGGTGTGTTCCTCCTTGGGTCCAACTTCTTTGGGACTCTCTGAGCTTCCCAGGCTTTCTGGAAGTCTATTTCCTTGGCCAGATTGGGGAAGTTCTCCTTCATTATTTGTTCAAATAAGTTTTCAATTTCTTGCTCTTCCTCTTCTCCTTCTTGCACCCCTATGATTCGGATATTGGAACGTTTAAAGACATCCTGGAGGTTCCTAAGCCTCTCCTCATTTTTTTGAATTCTTGTTTCTTCATTGTGTTCTGCTTGAATGTTTCTTTCTTTGTTCTGGTCCACACCATTGATTTGAGTCCCTTTTCTCTTCCCATCACTGTTGGTTCCCTGTACATTGTCCTTCATTTCCCTTATCGTACCCTTCATTTGTTCATCTAATTTGTTGCCAAATTCAACCAATTCTGTGAGCATCCTGATTACCAGTGTTTTGAACTGTGCGTCTGATAGGTTGGCTATCTCTTCGTTGCTTAGTTATATTTTTTCTGGAGCTTTGATCTGTTCTTTCATTTGGGCCAGTTTTATTGTCTTGGCACGCCTGTCACGTAGTAAGGGGCGGAGCCTTAGGTGTTCACCAGAACGGGGCGGCCATGTTGCTGCGTTGTGACGCTGTTTGTGGGGGAGGGGTCCGAGAGGGAACAATGGCGCTTGCTCCACTCTCTGTCGGTTACCAGACACTTTCCGCACTACCCACAGTCCAACCGGGCCCCTCTGGTGCTGATTCCCGGTGGGAGGGCTTATGTACGCTCTGGGACCCTGTGGGTCTCTCCAACGAGCTCTCCTGTGAGTCCGGGAGTTTCTCCCACTGCCGCCGCCTCAACCCCCACAGGAGTTTTCAATCAGAGGCTTTGGTGCTTTATTTCCCCGCTGGAACTCTGGGTTGCGGGGTCTGTCTCGCTCCCCAGTTGTTCCTCTCGGTTTATCCTCACGAGGGAGTGGGATGCCCGGTCCACAACCGCCAACTCTCCCGGCCAGCCTCGCCTTTCCTCGGTCCGCCAGCCACCGCCCCACCACGTGAGTCCTCTCCGCCCCTCCTACGGGTGTGGATGAAAGTTTCTTCTTTAATTTCTTGGTTGTCGGACTTCCATACGGTTTGATTTTCTGTCAGTTCTGGTTGTTTTTTGTTTTAAAATTTGTTGTTCTTTTGGTTGTGCGAGGAGGCACAGTGTGTCTACCTATGCCTCCATCTTGGCCAGAAGTCTCAATAAAGTCAATTTTCATTAAAGGGAAAGCTCAATATTTGTAGAATTTATTCTCATGCCTTAAACTGTCACATAAAAGGTAATTTCTCACTCCTGGCCACTGAGCAGGTCAGATCATTCTTGATCCAGTAGTGTCCTGGGGCCCGCTTGCACTGGCTTGCAAAAGCATTTTTCCCTGCTCTGTCTTCAGTGACATCGACTTGATAGCTTTCAACTGTCAGGGGTGGAGATGGTGTTTACACTATAAAAAATTGGCAAACACAGTGAATCAGGGCTCCTTTTTCCTCACAAGCCAATTGTTAAACATATCAGCACACCAATGATTAACCACTCTAGAGGCCACATTCCCATTTCTACTCCAGACCTAAAGGAAGTATGTTGGGGCAAATCCCCATCCACCCATCTGAAACTGTATTTGGATCTTTTCCATGTGGAAATGCACCATGGTCATGTCCTGGCTGACATATCCCTATTTACTCAGATGTTTTGATCAGAGAAATCTCTACCGGCTGTCACTGAGCTGCAAGTCCATTAAAAGCTATCTAGAGAATCGAGAAATAAACAGATCTGCTGGAGAGCAAGTTACAGCATGAGTAAAAATTTACTGTAAAGTAGAAAGCTCAGCTTAGCCAAAGCTAGGTACTGAGCAACCAAGCACTGTTTCTTTGACTTGGTTATACTTTAACAGTTATTTTTTAATTGTGCATTGATTTCAAGTATTTTAACTTTTTATTGCAAATTTGTGGCTTTATAAGGTAGAAGAAAAAGAAAAATGAAATAAGACTTTCATACCTGTTAGTACTTCTAGTAATAGACTTGGCCAAGGAGAATATAAACTAATGTACAAATTATGGATTCAGAATTATTGCTGGATTTAGTGCTTTTCTCCTTAATTGTGGTGTTCCTTAGAGTTTCTTCCAACAGCCATTCTCTCATCACTCCATGCATTGCCTTGGACAATGTCACCATTCCCGCGGCTTTAGTTACCATATCATATTAACAGCTCTCCAGTCTTGCACCTCCATTTCAGAACACTACACAGAACATCAGACCTAAACATTCAGTTGTTTGCCCCAACATTTGTACTTGCTTGTCCTGTAGTATAACCAAATGAAACAGAGGTTCGGCTGCCTGCCACAGCAGAAGCCTAACTTGTAAGGCAGGTGCTGGTCCAAAAGGGAAGAGGTTTTATTCAGGGGCTGTGCAACCTGCAACGATGGTGGACTCCCATCTCAAAGACCATCTCCTCTTCCTGCCCCAGCCTGCCATTCTTCCAGGGATCGGGAGGGGAGGGCTCTTTTGTCTATCCAGTTATCCTGCTAGCTTTAGGCATGCTTGGGGCCCTCTCCAGTCATCTTTCTAGCTTTTGGCATGCGCAGTATAAGAACCTCCCCTACTGTCGTCTTCACCAATGAGGGAGACTCTCCAGAGCTCAGACTGTTGACAGTGACATTAGTACTGCAAATTCAGTGTGTTCAAAACATGAACTTCGTCTCCTCCCAAACCCTTCCTTCTTTCTCTGTTTCCAATCTCAGCAAACGACACAATCTCTTACCATGCCCACATATAACCAATCACCAGGCCCTGCCTATTCTACTTCCTAAAATGGTACTCTTTCCACTTCTCAACATTCCCAGTTTATTTACTACTTTGTCATCACCACCTCACCTAGACTGCTGTCTCAGAATTCTAATTGGTCTCTTTGCCTTCATTTTTCCACTTTATAGTCAGGATGATCTTTCTAAAACGCAACTTTGATCTCCTTGGTCTAAACCTTTTCGATGGCTTCCTGTTGTCATATGGTAAAGTCCTTACTCCTTAATTTGTCTTGCAGGGCTCTTCATGAACTGGTTCTTGAATACTACATCTCCCTATACCACTACCCTCCCTTTCCAAGACTCAGCTACACTGAATAATTTTTTCAGTTCCATGAGAGAGAAATGCTTTCTGACTTTCAGAATTCTGTACATGCGTTACCTTTTTTAACCCCTCCCCACCAACAGATGCACAACTTGAATGCCTCAACATAGACATGTTCCCCAGGAAAATTTCTCTGATGCTCTCAGATCCAGTTTTTGTACCTTGTGTGGTATCAGAGAACCCTGTACTCCTCCCTATCAGCATTTGTCATCCTGTGTACAATGCTCAGTGTCAGTTGCTTCTATTAGACAATAGGCTTCACAAGGGCAGAAAACATGACTAGCTCATTCATAATTGCGTCACCTAACACAATGCCTAGCATATGAGGTCTGTCCAGAAAAAGTCCAGCCATTGTTAATATAACATTGTTAATATAATGAGAATGGTTTGTGTGACATTGGTATAACCTGGCAGCCAAGGAGAGAGGACTGCAGTGTGCATGTGTGAACAATGGTGACTTCACTGTACCAGTCAGTGGGGACAGTATATGCTGTTGAGTGAGCATGTGTACTGTGTGGCCGTCGCATTCAAAATGACTGAGTGAGTACTGCAATGAATCTGCACCAAATTTTGCATTAAGCTGGAATATTTTCCCACAGAAACTATACAGATGACTCAGAAGGCCACTGCTAGGGACACCTGGTGATTGGCAGCTTCATCACAAAAAAGCGTACACTCATGCATCCTGTCTGGTGCAGGGATTTTTGACAAAACATCAAATCACCCAGGTGAGTCAGCCCCCTTACAGCCCAGATTTGGCACCCTGTGACTTCTGCCTTTTCCCAAAACTAAAATCACCTTAGAAAGGGAAGAGATTTCAGACCATCTATGAGATTCAGGAAAATACAATGGGGCAGCTGATGGCAATTCAGAAAACTGTGTGAGGTCCCAAGGTGCCTACTTTGAAGGGGACTGAGGTGTCATCGTTCTGTGTACAGTGTTTCTTGTATTTTGTATCTTCTTCAATAAATGTCTCTATTTTTCATAGTTCGTGGCTGGATACCTTCTGGACAGACCTCGTATAATATGTGCTCAAAATATCTGTCAAATTAATAAATCAACTTCATGTATTCATGCCCTCCCTATTGTGCATTAACAAAAAAAGACCTAGAGTTTGTTGTACTTTAGAGTTCTGGGACTCAGAAAAATCTTACTGTGTACAAAGAGAGTGGATAAATTTGTATGTTGTCATTTGTAGAGTTTATTCACCTTTGGCGGAAGAATATTGCTGTTTCTTGCGTGTATGCACAGTATTGCTGCTACACACTTCCATTTTTAGGAGCAAATGTGTTCTCTTTTGAAAATTTCCCCATCACTGTTGACATATAACATTGTACTAGTTTCAGGTGTACAAAATAGTGATAAGACATTTACATACTTAGGGAGTGATCGCTCGTCTGGCACTATGCATAGTTATTGCAATACCATTGCCTATATTCTCTACGCAGTACTTTATATTCCCGTGACTGTTTTCATACCTGGCAATTTGTGCTTCTTAATCCCTTCACCTTGATAAAAATGTCTTTCCAGTGTTTGATTAAATCACCATTTCTCCAGAAAAGATATTTTAAAATTCTTACGGTCACTGGTGCTACCTAAATTTCATATTTTTCCAGTATTTTTCAATAGTCCTTTATCTACTAAATTTTAATCTTGTAAAAAGCTTAGAAGTTGTGAGCAAGAATTCTCAAATATCTAAATTTGGTACTTTAGGCTCCAGAATAAATTCATTACTAGAATGTGTAGTAGCCCAGATAATAAATGTTAAATAACATAGATACACAATACTTTGTCATTCTCTCTAATAAATAATATTCTTTCACAACTCTGCATTCCGAGTCTCTCTTCTGACTGCCTATATCATTCTACTAATCAGTTAACTGCCGCCACATCAAATTTGGAAATTGCCAAAGTAACAACACAACTTGAGAATGTTTGGAGCTTATTTATTTTCCTTGTCCATATTGCTGGAACAGGAAGCCAAGACCTGCTGTGTGAGTTGCTTCCCAGGCAAGAAGGTAGTAGGAAAACCCAATTTAAAATCAGCCTCCACATCCAAGCTGTATGTCTTCTTGACTGTTGCATAAATTAGAATTACTGAGTGAGCTCTACAGGGGCCTGCTAAAATGCAGAACTTAGTCATTCATATGCTCATTAAACTTGAATTATCTTTTTAGCAGCTAAATTTTATCATTTAAACTTTCAGCAACTTAATTAGTTGATCATTTTCATGCTAGTTTTCCAAAGCACCATAGAATACAGTGACTTTTATCATATGACCATTAACCTTTTCTGTTACTTGTTTACCACTCTATTACAAGAGGCTAGTTAGTTGATGGTATATTTTTTAATGAGAGAATTTTTTTAAGTGAATGAAAACTCTATATATAATATACTTATTTGTACCATAGTTTAAGACAACCTCTTAAAATTCTTTGGGTGAGGGATGGAGATAGGATCGATACATAAAATATTTGAGAATACATACCATCTATTGAATGCCCTTCCCTGGTCTGTCATCATTGCTTCTTTTAAATATGTTGGTGGTTTTACATATGTAATATCAAAAACATTCATGATTTTACTACTTAATGTATTTTCAGCTTTTTTTTAAGATTTTATTTTATTTTTAGAGGGGAAGGGAAGGAGAAAGAGGGGGAGAGAAACATCAAATGGTTGCCTCTCACACGCCCACAACTCAGACATGTGCCCTGACCGGGAATGGAACTGGCAACCTTTTGCTTCACAAGCTGACACTCAATCCACTGAGCTACACCAGCCAGGGCTATTTTCAGGCTTTAAAAGCATGAGTATACATGTAAATACAACAAACAAAAAGGCTGAAAAGAAATAGTTGCAAAGGAAAAACACTCCTTAGGTATTGATTTGGAAAGATTAACTCAAATAAATGGATCTTGCACAAAACCATAATGTTAAGTTTTCTTGTAAGGTGAAGCATTTGTTTCATTGTTAGACAAGTGACTTCCAAAGTTTTTAGTTTGGTTTGCTTTAAGTGAAATCCTACACAAATATCCAATATATAAAAAAGATAAAAGCAGAGCGGCTATAATTGATTTTGCTCTAGGTCGAGTTCCCTGGGGCTGACTCTTAAGAAGAAATTAGTATGAAGGAATTCATAAGAAATTAGCATGCAGGTGCTCTGGGATCAGCACTTGTGAAGGAAATGTAAAAAGCAGGATTGGGCGGCAGGAATCATGCAAACAGTCACAGCAAGGCTTCAGTGTCCTTACAGGGTGCTCATATGGGGACTGACTCATATATTGGGACAAGGGAGCTGTCTCCAGCCATAAGCAAGTCCCAGAGAGGGCTGACAGCTGACGGTTATGATCTACCAGCACTCCCAGCAGCTATTGGAGAAAGAAAGTCCTTTAGTTCTGAAAGGGCTCTGAGCAGCACAACACAGCATCCACTATAGACCCAGATACTCTTGATTCCCGTGAATCACTTCCATTAAACCCACTCTTCAGAGTACAGTGTGAAGATGACTAATTTGAATCATCAACTTATAGGTTAAAATGGATTTAAAAATTGGAGGTACAGCATTTAGTCTGTTATGTTGCCTGCTTCTACTGAGATTTGGGACTCCAGTTATGGGAAAGCTTTAGCTGAGTGAACAGTATGCCCAGAGGTCCACAAAGGCTTGGAGGCACTGAGAATAGGTAAATACATGATTGACAGAAAATACCATTATTTAAAAGGAGGAGAAGGAAATCCATGCACATAAACTGCTGAGACTGACACTTAAGCTACAAAGTCCCTCAAATGTACCTCAGAAGACATCCAGGCAAGCCATCATGGGGTGTGTCTTGCAGGCTGAGTAGATTTAAACCTAGATGTAGGTAAGTCTGCTTCATGCTATCTTGCCCTTTTCCCAAGTTCCAAAGCAGCTGGAATCCTCAAACTTTTGGAACATGTTTAAAATAAGATTTTTAATAGGAGAGCAGAATTCACTTATAAAGAAACTATGTCCTTTCCACGTCCAACACACTATTGTAACTGATTGATGACTTGGAGATTTGGCCCTAAACAGCCTTTTCCTATTTATTTTTGGCACAAAAGACCTTAACAGCTGTTGGGAACCATCCTGCCTGGTTTCAGAAGCTATAACCCCACCAACAGGCAAAAAGGCCCCACAGCTAGGGCACCTTGGGACCATAAGCCACTAAGGAGATAAAACTTATCCTCCCAGCTGGGCCTCTGCCCCCTTTACTTCACCCTGCTTGGCCCCTGGAGGATGACTGGTTAGCCAATGACTGGTAAGATTCCTCAAGGGAGGGACAACCTAAGACAGGAATGGTCACGAAAGGGCCATCAGGGAAGGACTTAGGGGATTGTGGAGAAGGGACAAAAAACCTCACTCTTTGGCTTTATCATAGCCTGAGTCCTCATTCTATCTGTAAAAAGTGTCCTAATCTCTTGGCTGCCTTGCTTCCCCCACATGATTCAGGCCTGAAACAGTGCCAAAGGGGGGTGCAGCCCTGTGCCCAAACTGGTGGTTCCTGGTGTGGGGGTGATAAGGCCTAAGAAAGTGTGCATAAAGTCCTATGAAACCTGCTTTGCTAAGAATGTCCTCAATTTAAATGTTAAAGATCCAACCAAAAATTAAGTCTCTTTCCCAAGGTTTTACAGTCCATTGGCGTCACCCTGTCTACCAGAACCTGACTCAAAAGGACCCCTGTGATCCCAGAAATGTTATCTGTAAACCACATCTCCTTTCTTTGATATGCATCCCTATGCAAGCTGAACTCAATAAAAGCCCATTGAGAGAGAGGCTCGAGACCTTTCTCCTCTGAGAGACCAGTCAGCCTTCCTCCCCAAGCAGATCATGTCTTGGCAGAATTATTCTCATCCACGGTGGCCCTGGGGGAGCTCTGCTGGCAAAGCCCTCCCACCCCCAAACAGCCAGACTTGTTCATTCAGTAGGAACTTGAAAGGAGTTTTCTCCAGTCTTGGCCCAGAATGTTTTGAGGGCACCTAACAGTAACTTTAACCACTAATTTACCCCTGGAATCTTAAGAGTGGGTAAGATCGAGCAAGACACTGCCCCCGAGCCAGTTACATACTAAAACTATTGCAGTGCTTAGGCATGAACTCTCCACCTAGTTATAGGAATGTGTTAGAACAATGTGTGATACAAACAAACCTTTAGATAAAAAGATCACTTTATGTCATACCCAAATTTATGACTGAACTAACCGTACTATTTGTATAAGTCATACCCACAATTCCTTAAACTCTAAGACCCTCGTCTATAAAATGAGGTCATTGTCACACTGATTACATCATTGCCTGTCTTATCACGGTGACTTACACATGGCAAGCTTTCAATAAATGCCAGTCATTACTGTTAAATATAAACATTCACACATAAAAGAGGATATTGTTCACTATCCATGGAAGCTCATACATTGAAAGCCATAAAAGTTCTGATTATTTTATTGTCAAAATATGGATAATACAAGGAAATTCTATCATAATACCGTGATTACCAAATCCTCATGATAGAAATAAAACTGAAAAGTTGGATTGAAATTAATTGTGCTCTATGCAGCCATACCTTTGTTAATGACTTTGTTGTTTTTAAACACCTATCAGCACAATTTCATGCATTTCCTGATGCTCCTTTGACTCAGTAAACTTAGATGGAGAATTGTAATTACCAAAGTATACACAATTCTGCTATGCATTTAAATAATTTATAAAATAAAATTAACAATGAGAATAATTTTCTAAGTTTTAATCCATTGAATAGGCCAAGAGTATTATGTTATATTTATAGAATTGCAAAAAAATCTCTGGCGTTGATTCCAAAGTGAAATTTCAGACTCATCTGTTGGTCTACATGTGTTACATTCGTAGTGCATAATAAAAATGTTTCACCAAGATAAATATAATTGTACACTAGTACTCTCAGTACATGCCAATACATTGGATCCATTCTGTAAACAGGTGGGATAGTATAAACCAATCAAGATTGTGAGTTTGTAGGGTTTAATATTTAAAGACGATTACTAACGCATTTATGAAGTCTTCTCTTTTAAACTGTGAAAACATGCTAAAAGAACATTATGATAACGAAACACTGTTATTGCAGTCTGTGAACCACCACAGAATGGCCACCACTTCCATTCAAGGAAAGAATGTAACTGGCAAGTCGCCCATTAGAAACATTTGTTTCACAAACACTGTAAACACTCCACTACATTCACTAGAGAACGGGTATAACTTCTATTAACTGAAAGAACCCTGTGCTGAATGCAGTTTTAAGTAGCCTGTTAGAAACACCTTTATTACAAGTTTTTGTGAAACGCTTCATTGCTTGTGTTATGGAATGAGCATGACTTCCACTCCTTGAAAAACAATACTGTGCTGAACCCAAGTTGCAAGGTGCTTTGCTAAAAACATCTTCATTACCAGCCTTGTCAAACAGTCCCTTGCTTCTATTACAGAATGGGTATGATTTTCATTTGCTGAACGAACACTAAGAAACATAGCTTGCAAGTGACTTATTAGAAACACCTTTATTACAAGTCTTGTCCAACACTTCACTACATGCATTGGAATTCCCAATCCAAATTTCCATGACTTGGGTAGTTCAGGAGCTCCAAACTCCTCTTACTTGACTTCACAATGAAATTACTTGTGTTCACTGGTGCAGAACATGATTGCAAATGTACTAGGTGTTTTATGAAATTTCACACTTCTAATACAAATATAAAAATAAAAATCTTCCATTTTCTTCATATAAAATACCACATAACATTATGCAGTTATAATGTTATGACTATCTTTGTAAATGTTACTGGTTAAAGGAAATATATTTTGAAAATATTATAGTTTCCTTTTGTGTGTGAGTGTGTATCCCATATCACTCAAACTGATTTTTATGAAGTTTCTGAATAAGATTCAGAATTTTGTGTAAAAGAGTATTCTCCAAAAGTATTCTTAATTTTAGACCGAAAACGTAGTATTAGGAAAATAACTGTTTTCTCACAATACTAATCAAGTCATAATATAAATGTGTATTTGATTAGAAGAGTTTGGTGTGGTGAATGATCATCTCAAAAGTACAGAGACAACCCTGACCAGTGTGGCTCAGGTTGGTTGGGTGTCATCCCACAAAGCAAAAGGTCACTGGTTCAATCCCTGATCAGGGCACAAGCCTGGGTTTGGACCTGCTCCCTGTCAGGGCGTTTCCGAGAGGAAACCAATCAATGTTTCTCTCCCTCTTTCTCCCTCTCTTCCCTTCTCTCTAAGAACAAATAAAATCTTTTTTTAAAAAAGTACAGAGCCATATCATAAGAGCAGATGTGAAAGTAGACAATGTGAGGATTTTATATTTGTACATTTATGGTGTGATGAAAGCAAATTTTCAGATCAGAGGTAAACATGGAATGTGTAAAAATTGCATTGGCCAACAAGCTACTAATTTAAAGAAAAATATCTACATCTCAACCTCACGATATTCTTTTTTTTCTAAAGATATTTTTTATTTTATTTCATTTTATTTTTTAAAATATACTTTATTGATTATGCTATTACAGTTGTCCCATTTCCCCCCTTTTATTCCTCTCCACCCTGCACACCCCCTCCCAACCACATCCCCCCCCCCTTTAGTTCATGTCCATGGGTCATATATATAATTATGTTCTTTGGCTTCTACATTTCCTATACTATTCTTAACCTCCCCCTATCTTCTGCCTACCATTTATGCTACTTATTCCCTGTACCTTTTCCCCCGTTCTCCCCCTTCCATTCCCCTGCTAATAACCCTCCATGTGATCTCCATTTCTGTGATTCTGTTCCTGTTCTAGTTGTTTGCTTAGTTTGTTTTGTTTTTGTTTTAGGTTCAGTTGTTAATAGCTGTGAGTTTGTTGTCATTTTACTGTTCATATTTTTTTAGCTTCTTTTTCTTAGATAAGTCCCTTTAACACTTCATATAATAAGGACTCGGTGATGATGAACTCCTTTAACTTGACCTTATGTGGGAAGCACTTTATCTGCCCTTCCATTCTAAGTGATAGCTTTGCTGGATAGAGTACTCTTGGATTAGGTCCTTGCCTTTCATGACTTCGAATACTTCTTGCCAGCCCCTTCTTGCCTGCAAGGTTTCTTTTGAGAAATCAGCTTATAGTCTTATGGGAACTCCTTTGTAGGTAACTGTCTCCTTTTCTCTGGCTGTGTTTAAGAGTCTCTCCTTATCTTTAATCTTGGGTAATGTAATTATGATGTGCCTTGGTGTGTTCCTCCTTGGGTCCAACTTCTTTGGGACTCTCTGAGCTTCCTGGACTTCCTGGAAGTCTATTTCCTTGGCCAGATTGGGGAAGTTCTCCTTCATTATTTGTTCAAATAAGTTTTCAATTTCTTGGTCTTCCTCTTCTCCTTCTGGCACCCCTATGATTCAGATGTTGGAACATTTAAAGATGTCCTGGAGGTTCCTAAGCCTCTCCCCATTTTTTTGAATTCTTGTTTCTTCATTGTGTTCTGCTTGAATGTTTATTTCTTCCTTCTGGTCCACGCCTTTGTTTTGGGTCCCGGTTTTCTTCCCGTCATTGTTGGTTCCCTGTACATTTTCCTTCATTTCACTTAGCATAGCCTTCATTTTTTCCTCTAATTTGTGACCAAATTCAACCAATTCTGTGAGCATCCTGATTACCAGTGTTTTAAACTGTGCATCTGATAGGTTGGCTATCTCTTTGTTGCTTAGTTGTATTTTTTCCTGAAGTTTTGATCTGTTCTTTCATTTGGGCCATTTTTTTTTTGTCTCGGCATGCCTGTTATGTGGTAAGGGGCGGAGCCTTAGGTGCTCACCAGGGCGGGGCAACACGTCACTGCGTTGTGACGCTGTTTGTGGGGGAGAATCTGAGAGGGAACAATGGCGCTTTCTCCGCTGTCTGCCAGTTTTCAGTCATTTCCCCCGCTACCCACAATCAGATTGAGCCCTTCTGGTGCTGATTCCCAGGTGTGTGGGCTTGTGTACGTTCTAGGACCCTGTGGCTCTCTCTAATGGGCTCTCCTGTGAGGCTGGGAGTTTCTCCCGCTGCTGCCTCAACCCCCACAGGTGTTTTCAGTCAGAGGTTTGAGGCTTTATTTCCACACGCTGGAGACCTGGGTTGTTGCATCTGTCTCGCTCCCCAGTTGTTCTTCCCGGTTTATCTGCACACCAATGTGGGACTGCCTGGTCCGCAATCCGCTGCCTCGCCTGGTCCTCCAGCCGCTGCCTTGCCACGAGTCCTCTCCACCCGGCTGCCCATCTCCGCCTCTCCTATCGGTCTGGGTGAGTGTTTCTTCTTCAACTCCTTGGTTGTTGGACTTCCATACAGTTCAATTTTCTGTCAGTTCTGATTGTTTTTTGTTTTTAAATTTGTTGTCCTTCTTTTGGTTGTGTGAAGAGGCACAGTATGTCTACCTATGCCTTCATCTTGGCTGGAAGTCCTCGTATTTATTTACTTTTTAGAGAGAGGGGAAGGGAAGGAGAAAGAGGGTGGGGGAACATCAATGTGTGGTTGCTTCTCATGAGCCCCCCCACAGGGGACCTGGCCGGCAACCCAGGCACGTGTCCTGACTGGGAATCAAACCTGCAACCTTTTGGTTTGCAGGCCCATGCTCAATCCACTGAGCCACACCAGCCAGGGCTCAACCTCACAATATTCTTAAAGTCATAAATTGCTCTGGATTAGAATGCTGTCAAAGAAAAACAACACAAATATTTTTACAAATAAAGAGGTAAAGCTTAAAACATGGTGGTAAGAAATGCCTTATAACAACATATAGGAAAGGCCAATGAATCAGATTCCATCCAAAGGAAGATCTCTCTATGGTGCGATCATTTTGCATGTGGAACTGAGTGAGCAAATGACAAGATGTGAGGGGGGGGACCAAAAAAAGAACATCCTGGAATTACCTTCTGGAGGGCAGGCCCCTTGTAGCACAGGCTTTCCCCACTAGGTGAGTGTCTAGAAACCCATCTGTGTCAGTGTAGCAGCTGGTGGTGCCGTGAGAGGCTGTGTTTGGCTTATGAATTTGTTTTGAAGACTCTTTCAATGTGTTTGCCCATTTCTTGATGGGTGATTTATGAGTACACCTGCCTACACCACGCTGAGTGTTCTGCAGTTTTTGACCATAAAGAGCATGACCACTAGGGGGCCCCACATTCCTCATTCACCTGAGCTCACCCCCATCGACCTTTTTGTTTGTGTTTGTTTCACTGGATGAAAAAGTCCTCAAAGGGAAACATTTTGCCAATGTAACAGCGGTGAAATAAAAATGGCAGAAGTACTAAAAGGCATCAAAATTGATGAGTTCAAAAACTGTTTTGAGCAGTGGAAAAAACATCTCACTAGGTGCACTGCATCAAATGGAGAGTACTTTGAAGGTGATTGAAGTTTAAACACCTAAGAATAAATACACATTTTTTTTATAAATAAATTCCAGGATTTTATCAGTCCTCCCTCGTACACTGATGTCTTAGGAAAAAATGTGGTTTTTATGTGGGAGAATAAAGTTAAAAATATGAAATATCAGAAGAGAGACACAATTCTGGGCACTCAATGGGAACTGCAGGTACAAGATCTCCATTTCTAAATACCATTTCCCAGGCACCTTGAAAAAATCACTACTGTTAGTTTGGGGAAGTAAAAGTACCAAGTGCACCAGGGGAATGTTATTCCCCCTGCCCTCCGGGAAATGTTATTGATAAAAATAAAGAAAATAAAAAAAGAGCAAGGTGTTTCTTGAAAAATCCTTGGGCTTTTCAAGATGCCAAGACCAGCATGAAAGGAATGCTACTGTGCCAATCTGAAACAATTTGAGCATACAAAAATTGCATGGTGCCGTATCATGATACATACACAGAATGAAAAATATTCTTTCAATAGCCTTGAATAAACTGGGACCAGTAGTGTGCACTCACAAATTCAGTGGAGTTGGGGGGGGGGGCTGTTCACGAAAAGTGGTCCCACAGGAAGTGCTCACTTAAATTGGGCCCAGGGGACCTGTACCCAGGAAACTGGTCCAGGCACCCCCTCTGCTGTTCACAGACTAGCTGTAGTTGGGATGTGGAATTTGCCTCCAGGTCTCTCCTGGCACCTTACCCCAGGACCCATGCTGCCCCTCACACCTTGCCTGGAGTTGAGATGGAGAAAGGCATCCTGGTCTCTTTGCAGGTTTACCCAGAACACACTGGCTGAAATAGGGATGGAAAACTCACCTGCAGTCTCTTGAACATTATCTCAGGCATCCAAGTTGCCCATCACAAGATGGGATGGATCCAGGATGGAGATTTCACCCCAAGGTCTCTACTGTTTCCTTCCTCAGAAACCCCCTCTGCCCCTCACAAGCTGGCTGGAGCCAGAATGGAGAAATCGCATCCAGGACTCTCCTTGCCCACCTTTTCCCAGGACCACCTCTGGCAAGAAGGGAGTATGTCATAAGGCATATATATGGAAGAGCCAGGCAAGAAAGTAGTTGATGGTGCACCAGGTACTGCATCAGGTTTCACATTGAGAACTTCGTACACCTTGAGAACTCTGGTGGGCAGCTTCCAGAGCACCGCTAATCTTAGCTGTGGCATGCTGTACTTCGGATACATTCTTCATAGGCTTGGAAGCCTTTGGAAAGAAGAGCTTTTCCTGGTGACCTCCACTCAGTTGTTATTCATAAAATGCACATTAGATGGCAGCAGAGTGACCTCTTCTCCTATGTTATTCCCAAAATGACCACTAGATGTCAACAGGAAAGTTTTTTTTCTGGTGACTTCCACTCCAGTGTTATTCCCAAAGTGGACACAAGATGGCAGAAGAGAAGATCATTTTCCTACCTTGGGATGCTCTGCCCACTCATTGAAATGAGAATCCAGACTCCTGATACTAACTAAGCTCACTTTGAGATAAATCCCCTTTTTAGGCCCTTAACAGGCTTCATCTCACCTACTGCTCCCACTTGCTAGAAGAAGTAGGGACAATTACCTCCATTTTACAGGTATTTATACTTAAGACTGATTCTACATAGTTCTCAGGGCAGAGCAATGGCCTAAATGGGCTAAGATGGACCAGAAGAGTATCACATGCAGGATCCTGGACACAGACCTCATTAGTGTCCCTGAAAGGTGGGAGCACAGGAGTGTGAAAAGAAATTATTTGCTCACAAGTCCAGAAAATTAAAAGAACTAAAAAGCAGAGAGAATTGTCTATTTATTTATTTATTTATTTATTTATTGTTGTGGAATAATATTTTCAAAACAATGTAAGTCTTATAGTTACCATCAGTTATCTAAACTACTTAATTTTCCAAACTTCCAGAAAAATGTTACTTTTTAAAAGGCTGCTTTTAAGTTGATTCCTCATAGCACAAACATCTTTTCTGTTCATACAATATCCCTCGGCATCCTTGGCAACACAACCCTGTAACTCTCATTCCATGTACTCCAAGTTTTCAAGAATGGCCCTTCTAGTCACATGATACCAGATGAAATTTTGTCTGTGGCCTCTGCCCTCATTCCTAAACCTGGCAATATATCTACTGTGAACATTCTCTCCATAAAACTTCAATAAGTGGGTGATGAATTTCTTATTTCATCTGTGGAAATATTTTCCTTTTTATTACTTAAAAAAATTGAATCTGAAAGAGCACTTTATCTAGGACCACCCATTTAGGAGAGAATGACAATTGTAAACAAAGGTTTTACATGAAGACATAAATAAGTACAGTGGCTTCACTGTAGGAAAGATACCTCAAAGTGATTGTTCTGTGTGCAGTGCACGAATCGATGCTCCATTCATAACGCTGCTGTTTGTATTGTGTGCACATCACACAGCAAATACTGATGCTGACTTGCCGCGCTTCAGAGAAAGTACTTCAACTGCTGCTGTCTTCGAGGGTTAGTCCCCAGAGTCATTTACAAAGACCACCACTGTTTTATGGTCTAATGGTCTTACTCAAAATATGGCTGCTATGTGTATGTGCTTTAAATAAGTAATTCTGTGTGAGTATACTATGTATTAAGCATTCATCTTTTTACTGAGATATAAATTTAGTATTTACTGTTGGCCAGACACAAACAGAGATGAGTAAGATAAAGTCTGTGTACTTGAGGAGATCATAGACTCAACATAGAGACAGGCATATAAACAGATACCTTTGACACAATAATTAAAGTTGTGTTGTGGGCTCAGAAAATGTATCTTCTACCTGAGTTGATTGCATCGCTCACTGTTTTGTAATTTCATAGGTGTCTCTTGTCACTTACCCTTCTCAAATGTCTAATTCAATTGTGTTATATTGTAAAGAGAATCAATTGATTCACAGACTAATTCAACAACATGTTAGATGGCATCTTATGATAAATTCCTTGGGTTAGGGAACTTTGAATAATACAGTATTTTGATTATATTCACCATAAACTTCTAATAACAAATGCTGTGCAAAATGCTCCAAGAATAGGCTAACTGAACCATTTTCATTTCTTACAGGTGTCTTATAGCTAAGACATCAAGGAACAACATTTGATTTCTCAGTGTTACTCTGTCACACTAAACACTCCGTGACTCATCTTGCTATATTCACAAAAACACATCCACCTGGGAACCAGTGCTCTTCCTTCCAGGAAGGGAATGTGACAACATAAGGCTACATACACATGGATTCAAAATGGTTCTGATTTCCCAGAGAATCGTTAATGGATGGTTTACAAAGTAGGACTGACTATAACATATAAATGTCACATGCTATATTTGGAGGTAGAGACCTTACAGTAAGCCACAAAACAAGTCTCAATAAATTTTAAAATAGAGATATAATGCAAAGTATCTTTTCTGTCCACAATGGGATGAATTAGAAATCAAAAACAAAAGTTTTAAAAAACAGATATTTTGTGAAAATCATGCATTACTTTTTTAAGCAACTAATGGATCAAAAACAGTCACAAGAAAAATTTAGACAGGATTAGAGAATGAGGAAGCAAAAACACCTTATGAGACAGTAAAAACAGAGCTGGGGAAATTTACAGCTATAAACAGTTACATTAAAAAACAAAAAAAATGGAAACAATCTAACTTTACAACTCAAGAAACTAGAAAGAGAAGGGCAAACTGAACCCAAAGTACCAAAAGGAAGGATATAATAAAGATTAGAACAGAGAAATACAAAATAGAGCATAGAAAAATCAATAGAGAAAATAAATAAAACCAAAAGTTAGTTCTTAGAAAAGCTCAACAAAACTGACAAAAGTATAGCTCAATGGACTAAAAATAAAAAAGAGAGAAGACTCAAATTACAAAAATCTTAAATGAGAGTAGGGACACTACCATTGATTCTACAGAAATAAAAGGATTATAAGAGAATACTATAAAAAAAATTGCATGCCAAGAAACTGGATAACCTAGATGAAATGAACAAATTCCCTGAAACACAAAATCTATCAAGGCAAAATCATGAAAAAAAAAGAAAATATGAATAGATCTATAACTAGTAAAGAGATTGAGTCAGTAATCAAAAATCTCCCAACAAAAAGCCCTGGATGTGATGGCTGCTTGAGTGAATCCTACCCAACATTTAAAGAACCGCCCCAGCCGGGTACTCGGTTGGAGTGCCATCCCCATCCACCCAGGTCAGACCCCATCCACTGAGGTCAGAGCACCTCCAAGAGGCAACCAATGAGTGCATGAAGAAGTGGGGCAACAAAGTGATGTTTCTCTCTCTCTTTTTCCCCATTCCTGTCTCTCTCTAAAAAAAATTTGATGAATAAAAATGTAAAGAAGAACTAATACCAAACCTTCTCAGACTTTTCCAAAACACTGAAGAGGAGGAACTATTTCCTAACTCTACGAGACCAGTGTAGCCCTGACACCAAAGCCGGACAAAGAAACTGCAAGAAAAGAAAAACGTATTATTGACTGTATTCCCTGTGCTTTACACTACACCCTGAGGTTTATTTTTATGACTGGAAGTCTGTACCTGTTATGGTTACTAGATTATTGACGTGATCACATTGTAAGGTACATAAATGTCAGGCTACCCAAAACTAATATGTTGTATGTCCATTGTACTTTAACAAAAATTTTTAAATAAAGAAAGAAAACTATAGACCAACATCCCTTATGAACAATGATGCAAAATTGATCAACATAATACAAACATAACAAAAATGAAGTGGAAAAAAAGCCACATGATCATCCCAATTAATGCCAAAAGAACTTTGACAAAATTCAAAGCCTTTCATGATTAAAACACTCAACAAAATAAGAACAAAGGCAACTACCTACACAATTTAAAACCACATATGAAAAACCAGCCCTGGATGGTGTGGCTCAGTGGATTGAGTGCTGGCCTGCGAACCAAAGGGGCACTGGTTCAATTCCCACTTAGGGCACATGCCTGGGTTGGGGGCCAGGTCCCCAGTTGTGGGCACATGAGAAGAAACCACACAATGATGTCTCTCTCCCTCTCTTCCTCCCTCCCTTCCCCTCTAAAAATAGATTTTAAAAAATCTTTTTTAAAAAACAAAAGAAATCTTTAACTTCTATACAGCATGAACAGTATACTCAATGGTGAAAGACTGGTAGCTTTTCCAATGTAATAAATAATCTCTTTATAGAACAAAGGCTGAATATAACTGGTGAGATTGACAATGCCTAGCAAGTGTTTTAAAAAAAGAAGAAGACATGCAAAAGACAAGAGAAACAGTCAGGAAAATCTGCTAACTCATGAAGAATTGAGGGGGCAAGAAATATGTGCACATATTACCAAACTGCTAAGCTAGCAACTTCTAAAAGTCATATGTAAAATAATAACAGCAGGTTAGCTAGATAGATTACTTTTTGTTTATAAAAATATGAGTAATGTCACCCTGGCGGGTGTAGCTCAGTGGATTGAGTGCTGGCCTGTGAACCAAAGGGTCACCAGTTCGATTCCCAGTCAGGGCACATAAGAGGCAACCACGTGTTGAATTTTCACTCCCTCTCTTTCTCTTTCCCTTACCCTTCCTCTAAAAATAAGTAAATAATATCTTTAAAAATATATATTAGTAATGTCAAGATACATCAATTCTAGCCTTGGCTGAGTAGCTCAGTTAGTTAGAACATCATCCCAATGCACCAAGTTTGCAGGTTTGATCCCCAGTCAGTGCACATACAAGAATCAATTGATGCTTCTCTCCAAAAATCAATTTTTTTTAAAGTCTATCTTTAGAAAAAATACATCAATTCTATTATTGCACCATAATAATGATGATTAATTCACTGTTTTGTATTTCTTATTATCATACTTAGGCATAAGAAAAACTTAAATTTTTTAAGTCTATGTCAAGTAATTAAACTATAGAAAGATTAAGGGTAAAATTTGTCACATTGTAATAACTGCTCAGATTACTCTTCTTCTTTTAGGACAAGAATTATAATCTTCTACCAAGTTGTGTCTGGCCCTGGCTGGTGTGGCTCAGTAGATTGAGCACCAGCCTGCAAACCAAAAGGTCGCAGGTTTGATTCCCAGTGAGGACATATACCTGGCTGGTGGGCCAGGTCCCCAGTTGGAGTCATGTAAGAGGCAACTGATCAACATCTCTCTCAGATTGATGTTTCTCTCCTTTTCTTTCTCCCTCCCTTCCCCTCACTCTGAAAGTAAGTAAAATCTTTTTTAAAAAATAAAAATAAATAAAAAGTCATGTCTGAGGAGAACAAATATTTCCTTAACTAGTCAGAGATAAACAACTATAGGGGTGTATTATCCAAATGGCAACCACTAATCACTAAAATTTAAATGAACTGAAAGTAAAGATTTAGTCCGTCATTTACACTTGGCCATATGTCGAGTACTTGATAGCCACTTGTGGCTTGGTGGCTACCACACCAAATGGCGCAGACACAGAACATGGGCATCATCTCCGAGAGTTGTTCTGGCCATCGCTGCCGTGAGGACAAGCCTCCAAACAGAGGACAGTAGGTAGGTTTAAACCAGCTTTATTGCTTTATCGGGGAAGAAATAGATGAATGGTTTTCTCTCTCTCAGAGTTTGAAAGAAATGTTGCTCGCCCCACGCTGAGCTCAGTCAGAAAAGTTAAATTGTGCTGCCCTTACCCTCACATTCCGGATGTGGTCAAGTAAGATGCAAATAGATCGTTTGTAGTTGCCTTAAATACCTGACTTCAAACTAACAACTAATGAGAATGTGAGGAATCCAGTTATAAGAGAAAAACATACCCTTGACATACTGGGAGACGTTTGGTTCAACATTTTAGTCCTCTCTTAAATATCTGTGGCCCCTTCTAACAAAAAGCATCAGTAAGCTCTAGAGCCTTCTAAGACCTCTGCATGACGGGTGTGGGCTGTTTTTAAACTGCTGCCCTGCAAGTTCAAATAGGGCACGACAGCTTTGGAAAAGAGAGAGGGGGAAAAGATGTTTCAGTCGAAAACTTTAGGACCTACAGGATACAAATGTATTTACACTAAAACATAACCAGAACAGAGAGAAAAAAATGCTTCTTGCAGAGGAATTGATATAGAACCTTTAATGATTTTATGCACAAGTTTTGGTACTTAGGCAGATGATTGCATTTATTTTCCCACAGCTGCTAAATAAACAGGGATGTGTGTTTTCATGACAAAAGTACTTCCTTGAATTAAAAAAGTACTAAAATAATTTACTGAAGTAGAAAATTCCCCTACACACTTGTGTTTGGGTCCACGGATGGGCACATTTTTACATGTGAGTGACAAAGCTGCGGGAAGACAAACTTCAGTGGGAGTCACAGTTCTTAATAAATGTTCCACCCTGCCTCACCTCATCGCTAGAAGACATTCAACAGCAAAGCAAAAATCACAGAGCCACAGTGCTGACTGACTTTAGGAAGTGAGAGAACAAAATAACAAACTTTAAAAAACAGAAAGCATAAACCTGGAGTGAGGTCAAGAAAAAAAAGCTTGCATGCCCTGACTGGTGTGACTCAGTGAGCTGGGTACCCTCCTATACACTGAAAGCTGGCTGGTTCAATTCCTGGTCGGGGCACATGCCTGGGTTGCAGGCCAGGCCAGGTACTGTGTGAGAGGCAATCCATAGATTGATGTTTCTCTCCCTTGTTTTTTCCCTCCCTTCCCCTCTCTCTAAAAATAAATAAAACTTTCTTTTAAAAAATTATACATATAGCCCTGGCTGGTATAGCTCAGTGGATTGAGCACAGGCTGCGAACCAAGGGCTCACTGGTTCGATTCCCAGTCAGGGCGCATGCCTGGGTTGCAGACCAGGTCCCCAGTATGGGTGCGTGAGAGGCAACCGCATGTTGGTATTTCTCTCTCTTTCTCCTTCTCTTCCCCTGTCTCTGAAAATGAATAAATAAAATCTTTTAAAAAAAATTATACATATAGCAAGAAACAGATAAAAATCATATTTCTGGATGAAAAAGGAAAATAATGATAAATTTCCACTCCTTTCCCCCTTAATAATGAAAAATTGATCCTTTTAATGCCCTCTGGAAATTGGCATAGTTCCTTGTACATAAAAACATTATTAATTTTCTTGGATATATTGGTATAATTGTCCAGGAGAAACTCTCGCCAATGCAGTAAAGCATTAAAGATCATCAATTCTATTAACATGCAAGCAGGGTTTATCAGTGATCTGTTTTCTTGGAAGAGAACTGGCCTAGTTAAGGTGGGGGTGGGGGACTGAAAGGCATAGGTTCAGGGTGAAGCAGGGTAAGGGCGGTGAAGTTAAGGGTGGCCAGAGGCCAGGTGGTGAGAGAGCCGAGAGCACCAAACTCCAGTCTTCTGTCCTGACGACTTACATAGTTGGCCAGATGGGGGAGGGTGAGGAAGTTACATATTGATGGACAGGTAAAGGCGGTGCAAGCTTTCCAGGATTTGGGTGTGAATACCCAAAGGTATTAATAGGCTTCTTTCTTTAGACCCTATGGGCCCTCTCAGGCCTTTCAGGCCTTGGGATGAAAGCAATTTCAAAGTCTGTCTTTCCCAGATAATGGGAAAGATACATAGAATTCCAAGGACTGCTGGGGTGGGGGGCCGGGGACATGCACCCCTTGTCCTCCCTGCCTTTGTTTCCTATCTATCCTACCTAATATAACCAGTTTAGCAGAATACATAATTGAATTAAATGTATACCTCTGCTTTAGTTAAAGAAAAGAAATCCACCCTACTGCCCCACCCCACCCCCATGACTGTCTCTGAAAATCAGCATCCAGAAGCAGGGACACTGATTAGAGAACTTCTTTACTAGAATCGGTACTGTAGACACTTTAATGATGCTGGCTATTAATTTTCCTCAATAATTTTTAACTATTTCCTCTCTCTAATTTGTTAGAAGTGTTTCGTCTTGACAGAGGTTTAACTCAAACTTATCTTCTTCTTCAAGGACTACACTGATCTTTAAATATGCAATCTGAATGTGAAGGGAGAGACATCCTCCTGACTGCAGTATGCACTACAGAACACACTGGACACTCATTCCCCAGGAGTTACCTGGCCCCATGGCTCAACTGGGGCTGACTCCTCTCCAATCCCACCCTCCCGCCCCACCCCCACCATGCCCCAGCAAGTGTGCTGGACCTTGGGTGCTGGGATCCCCAGCCCCGAGGAAGCACCACAAGCCCTTCCCCTTCCTGATATCCCTGAACATACACTGGTCCCAGATTTGTGCAGGCAATGTACTCATTTGTGGTGGAGAGGTCAGAGGGCAATCGGGGGGCAGAGAGGCTTCAGGCAAATACTTTCATCATGAGTTAATATTTCAGTGCAAAAATTCAGGGCCAGTTGGTCTCGCTGAATCTTAACCTTTTGATGTAGGTCATTCCTGTAAACTAGTTGTTCCAACTTTCCTGGAAATGTGATAGGAATGGGACAACATAAAAGCTGTGAACATGTCCCCACATCCTTCTTTCAAACAGAAGGAGGAAAGTGAGAAAGGCAGGCAGGCAGAACTGCTGTGAGTGCTGCATCTCTGTCTGTGCGTTTGTGAGAGCCGAAGCTGGGCCCCACGGGCATACAGGGTGCTTGTGAGGGTGAGCCACCAGCTCTGTACATGTGACACCTAAGAAACTATTTGGGCCACATGGCTTGCCAGGGGGTATATTCATTCAAAACTGAAACAGGCATAGCTAATCCACTCTCCCAGCAACCGCACAGCAGGCCACAGTGACTACGGGGCCATTATTCCCTCCATCCAGGCATAAAAATGCAGGCTGGGTATACAAGGAGGTTTGTTTAATGGTTACAGTGGGAGCCCACTAACCGAGCACCACAGAGAATCAAAAGAGGGAATTCTTTACAGCATGTGGAGCTAGTTCTGGGAGAGGATACTCCAGAAGTGCTGTCGATATGTGCAGAGATTCTATTACTGAGCTCATGTCCAGGGTTAAGCAGATCTGCTAAGCTCTTCTTTGGCAGTGATTAGTTTCAAATGAGGACTTGAAATTTAACTTTGCCCGAGTATATTAACATACATGGTAAGCATATTTACTTCTTTCTAAAACACATTATTTGACAAGAATATATTTTAGTGGAGAAAAGCTTCCCAATTCTCTTTGGTACACATTGCACTCTTGTGGGAAAGGACAGTCGAGTACAAAAACTGAAGGTCATCATCTTCACTTCCCTGTCCAGGGAGTGTGGGGGAGGGGGTCACTGGCTCTGAGGAAATGGATCTAAGCCATACAGTGATAAAAGAACTGTAATCTATCAAAATGTTACAGAAGGAGTGAAGGAAAACCTTTAATTAGAATGATGAAATAAGTGGGCAGTTGCCAATCACAAATGACTTTAAACAAGCAGCTTCTTATTTGATCTCTTCTGATATAAGAATGAGAAGAACTTCTTTATCAGAATGGAATCAGTTCAAGTGTGGGAATTGATCTCTATTTCATGTTGTCCTATTGTCAAACTTATAGAAAATAGTCCCTAGACTAGAACAAAGAATATTTTTGTGTTTCACCCTGGCTGGTGTGGCTCAGTGGACTGAGTGCCGGCCTTCGAACCAAAGGGTCGTTGGTTCAATTCCCAGTCAGGGCACACGCCTGGGTTGCAGGCCAGGTCCCTGGTGGGGGGATGCACAAGAGGCAACCACACATTGATGTTTCTCTCCCTCTCTTTCTCCCTCCCTCCACCTCTGTCTAAAAATAAATAAATATTTTTAAAGGATATTTTTCTGTTCTATAACCACAGGACTTTAACACCAGTGCTTTCCCCTGGAGAAATAGCAGGAGTGAAATGTTCCTTGACTGACACAGGTGTGTGGGTGGGCTTTGGATGAAGAAAGCGCCTTACTTTTCTGAAATTAGTAAAATATACTGCGTAAGCCTTATATTCGTTTTGATACTTCATCAGGCATGTTATGCTAATTTGTTTTTAAATAATCTACAATAAATTCAGTTATTAGAATTATTATTTTATAGAATGTTATTTTATTTTTAAACCTACATGGAATTATGCATCTTCATACATCAAATTAAAAATTTTTTGTAATAATGTCTGCTAATACTATTTTTGAAATGATTGCCCTGGCTGGTGTGGCTCAGTGGAGTGAGCACTGGCCTGCGAACTAAAGGGTCACTGGTTCAATTCCCAGTCAGGGCACATGCCTGGGTTGCAGGCCAGGTCCCCAGTAAGGGAGCACGTGAGAGGCAACCACACATTGATGTTTCTCTCCCTCTCTTTCTCCTTCCCTTCCCCTCTCTCTAAAAGTAAATAAATAAATAAAACCTTGAAAAAAAACAAAGAAATGATTGCTAAGGCCAACTGCTATTCTTATTCCAGTGGAAATGACTGAAATTCTGCGTTGTTCAGGGAAGGAAACAAGTACTACAATATTCCAGTGACTTTATTGATCATGTAAAATAGGGATTGTATTGGTTTTAACTTAAAGTATTTTTAAATACTTCTTATGACACTATTATGTAGATTTAAAAGTTGGCACTTACTTTTTAAAAATATTTTATTTATTTATTTTTAGAGAGAGGAAGGGAGGGAGAGAAACATCAATGTGTGGTTGCCTCTTGAGCACCTCCTACTGGGGACCTGGCCTACAACTCAGGCATGTGCCCTGACTGGGGACAGAACCAGCGACCCTTTGGTTCACAGTCCTGTGCTCAGTCCACTGAGCCACACCAGCCAGGGCAGCACTTACATTTTAAAATTACCAATAAATTGCCTTGGTAAAATTAATCAACATTAACCTCATGTCTAAATATGGATTTTATTTTGTAAGATATTTTCCAATCCAAATAAGGAAAAGATTGCTGGTACCAGGAAGAAAGCCCTCCACTGCTGTGAGCTGGGGGTGGCAACTTTGTTCTCAGTGGACTGTCCCTTTCTCAATGGGGAAATGGTAATCACTCTTATTTCTCTGGGAAATTCAGTCTGAAGGAAGGACTGAAAGGGTGATCATTCTACAGAACCCAGTCCTTCGGTGGGCAAATGCAGAGAGAGCAGTAATGACCATGGAACCAGATAACTGTCTCACTCGGGGTCAAATTCTGTAGTTATGAGGCCTTCGAGAAGAATGTACAATGTCTTATAAAAGAGGAATCGTGTGTGTGAGCAGTTTCAGTTACAGTGAAGGAAACAAAAGGGAAGACAGTTTAAAGAAAAAAGTATTTTTTCTCCTCTTATTTTACATGAAGGGCACAATATGGAATTTTATTTTCTTTCTTAGGTTGTAATAGGCACTTTGTGAGGTTCCCAAGATTGAAGTTGAAGAAACCTGATGAGCGAGTAGGGCACTTTGAGTGAACCTCCCTAGTAGTGGTATCCAGAGGCCCTGCTCACGGCTGGGTGCTGGGCACAGCATGCAATCATATTACAGGATGGACCCGTTGGGAGGCCCAGGTACTGTTACTGAAACAAGCCCGCTCCCCCAGGGTCTTTCTGTCACTGTGGGTTCTTGCCTGCCGCCGTGTTAGGAATTGTGGCTCTCAATGCTAGAGTTTGGTGAAAAGGAAAGGAACTATTCATTCAAAAGTTATACGGGTTTGGAGTAATGGTGCAATGTCACTGTTAAAATCCCAAAGTCCCTTTAAACACCCCCCCCACACACACACACACACAGTCCTGCCTTCCACCCTTTGTCCAGCCAGGCCAATCAGGGGTACTGTATCTCAGGAAAAGAAATAGAATTCCGTAGCTTGGCTAGACTCCCGGTTCCTCCCAATAATCTGTGCTCCGCTGGGCAGGTCGCCCACAGTTCCCAGTACCATCAGCTGTGTTGCTCACAGGGATCTCCAGTTCTTAATCCAAACCACATGGCAGCTCCTCATGGATCACCAGCAAGAGTCCTTTCACCCCTTTTCTTCCTGCATGGTCTCCCATCATCCTCTTGTTCCTCATGGAGGCCCACCTTTAGTTTAAATCCCAGCCTGGATCATCTGCAACCCCATTTTTGACTCCTCCCACAGGCGGGTACACCTGCCAGCACTCCTGCAGTTTCTGTCTTCCTGAGCTGCCACAGTTCGTCCAGGCAGGCATGGCCTGATGGTATGGAGCAACCCATCTCCCTAGCTAGCCTGCTACTATTGATATGCAAAATAACCCTCATGGCCCTGCTCCCTGTCTCCCATTCCCCAGCCAGATTTATGGGGGATATCCTGTATTCCCGGGCACCCCAAGTTCTGGACCCCATTACAAATCCCCCCTTTGGGGGCCCCTGGGGCCTTCCAGCCTACACCCCGTTATAATCAGGTGCACATCTCTCATGATCCAGTAAATCTCCTTGGACATTCACACACCCTCGCTGCACACCCTGCCCACCCCCACTAGACAAGTCCTTCACAGAAACCCCTTCGTGGCGTCCCAGATCTGATGCTGAAGGAGAACAGCTATGGAAGAGAATGAAATCAAAATTATAAATTACCTATTAAATTTAACTCTTGTTTTTACAAAATTATAAATTAATAACATGCATATACTAAAGAATCTGTTCTTTAGTTCTATTAGAAATTTTAATACCTTTATAAACTTCGAAAATCTAACTATATTACATAAATTCTAGAAAGGCTTACTGCTTTCTCATTGGTGTCTCACCAAGACCACGGCATATTTTGTAGGTTCACACACAAAGTGGTAGAAATTTTTTAATAAATACTGGTTAAGGATTTAAAAGACAGAATGTTAGATAGGATCTTTTTCCAATATGGTCCATCAAGCACTTTTATTCATGAAAATGAATAAAACTTTTATTCTATATATACTTTTATATCTGCTTACTATGCAATTATACTAACTAAAGTCAAGTTTAGTGACCACCAATAATCACTTTTCTAGCTCTCTTAATTAACAAAAATACAATGATTTTAAGTTGTTCCTTCCTGGCTTTTTAGTAACTGAACTGCTGCCATTGTTATCCTAAAGGTGATGAATAAACACCATTATAAAAGCCTCCAGGAAGTGAGCGGGGCCTGCAAACCAAAGGGTCATTGGTTGGATTCCCAGTCAGGTCACATGCCTGGGCTGCGGGCCAGGTCCCTAGTTGGGGGTGTGTGAGAGGCAACTACACATTGATGTTTCTCTCCCTCTCTCTTTCCCTTACCCTCTCTCTAAAAATAAATAAATAAAATCTTAAAAAAAAAAAAAAAAAAAAGCCTCCAGGGAAGAGGGAGGGAGATAAGGGAAGACAGAAGGGGGAAGTGTCTAATCAACAAACAAGTATAAATGACCCTTGAACATGGACAGTAGGGTGGGGACTGACTGTAGGGGGGACAAGGAGAGCAATGGGGTGAAATTGGGACAACTGTAACAGAAAAACAATTAAAAAAAATAGAAATACAAATGGATCTGCTAATTTACGAATCTACTTCAACTACTGGTAAAAATAAATTTAAATGAATAAATTGAAAACACATTGTGTTTTTTCTCTTTCCTATCTGTAGTAATGTCTGGAGACAAAGAATTCGATGATGTCAGTCATTGAAAGATGACACATTTGGAATGCTAAGAAATAAAAGAGTTATTCCACACGAAAATAAACCCTAAAAGTTGGAGAGGAATTCCTTTATTAACTGATTCCAATAATGAAATGCAACATTATTAAATGTCTTCTGTTACATTTAACTCTACTTAAATATAACATTAGATTCAGAATAAAGTCTCTAAGATAAGATATCAGAAGTAATGGGACACTAGAAAACAATCCTTTATCACCTGTAGTATAAACCGAGTGGACGTGAGTGAGCACATTTCTAGCATTTCTCTTGATGCTCAGAGGATAGAATAGTCAGCGTTCAACCTTCTTCACTAATAAAGTTCCCAAAACCATTGGTCAATTTAACACACTGAAATGAAACTCTAAGGTTTGTGAGATTCTACCATGTAATTTGAATGAATTCATTGTGAGTTTAGAGTCACTAAAGCCTTAGATAAGTATTTCTCTGCACTTGTGAGGCACATCCATTTTATAAGTATTTTAGTTTTATTGAGACAAAGGAAGAATTTACCAGCTATATTAAGAATTTTAATCAGAAATCCAGAAAGGAAAATGCCAGGGCTGAAACAGCTGGAAAACTATACCCCCAGACATTTTGTTTAATTTAGCAGAAATGTGGCCCCTGTGTCTTATGAAGCACTTTAGTGGCTTCTTCCTTTTTTTTTTTAACATGAGAGCAAAAGCACATTAGGATTGATGCTTCTCAAGGTAAGAAGCATTAAACATTGAAAATCCCCTTCCTAGTATTCTTTCATTTTCAACAAGCCAAAGGACTAGCAATCCCTGCTGAGCATTTGTTTTGCACAGGAGAAAAACAAGAATGGGAAAGAAATCACTTATGTTGTGTTTTCAATTAATTTAAGCAAGGTAAAAGTGTCTGTGTCTGGTATGGTAATGTTTAACCTGACTTAGCCTTAAGAAGTTTGCCTCTGTATTAATTACATAGTGACATGGAATTTAATACAAAGAAATCCTCTTTTCTCCCAAACTTTTTTATGTTCCATAAAGGTGGTCCCAACCAAAGACGTTAGTTATTTTGGAAATTTACAAGTATTAATAATGAAGAGTCATTTGCCTATTTATCATCTCTTAAATGAACAAATCTTAATTAAGCACTTATTATTTACTCAATAATCCCCAAAGTTTCTGTTTATTGGGTACCTAGTTTGTCAGGCACAGATACTACATACTAGTGACATGTTCAAGTAATTCATACGGTCATGTCCTACCAGTATGTGTACCGTACTTTTAGTATGCACAGTAATACGACATGATGTATATTGAATTATAATGTGAATTACACTTTTCCAGGTTAGTAAGTCAAACTCAGATATCATCTTCTCAAAGTTTGTATAAGCTCAAATTGGCATTTCAGAAAACAAATGCAGAAAATATTTTGAAATACATGAGAATAAAAAGACAATATATCAAAATTTGTGGCATGCAGAAAAAGCAGAGCTTAGAGGGAAATTTATAGCATCAGGTACATAAATTAGAGAAGAAGAAAGCTCTAAAATCAATCATCTAAGTTTTTACCTTAGGAACCTAAATTTAGGAATATAAAGACACAAGTTTTACATTAATTTTGATATCTAAGTGTTATATATACAGTTTCTGTGAAAAAATTCTGTGAGTCAAGTCTGAGTCAGTCACTTGCCAGCTCAGAACCTAGACAAGATGTTTTATTTCTCTAAATTTCAGTTTCCTCCTGTTATGAAGGGGAGCATCCTCCCTACCACATGGAGCTACAAATGTTTTATTGTGAATAAATGTCCTTATCATAAAGGGGTTTAATAATTGAAGGTGGTCCTGGCTGGTGTGGCTCAGTGGATTGAATGCCAGCTTGTGAATCAAAGGGTTGCTGGTTCGATTCCCAGTCAGGGCACATGCCTGGGTTGTGGGCCAGGTCCCCAGTAGGGGGCATGTAAGAGGCACCCACACATTGATGTTTCTCTCCCTCTCTTTCTTCCTCCCTTTCCCTCTCTCTAAAAATAAATAAATAAAATCTTTTTAAAAATAATTGAAGATGCATTTATAGAAGAAATAAACTTTCTAACTACAACTCTTCATTATATTAGAGTTTTTAAACTTCATGAGTTTTAAGTTATATGAGTTCAACATCAGCATAATTTTCAATGTAAACTATTGAACTGACTTCTAGAAGTTGAATTTGAGGGAAAACTTACATGAAATGCTATGACCACATTCTTCTCATTGGAATCCAGTTTATGCCATTGGGTTCTATTTTATTCTAC
>VMDR010009849.1:0-32316 GCA_007922815.1 Macrotus californicus | reverse complement strand
AAATGTAGAAGCCAAAGAACTCATATATATGACCCATGGACATGAACTAAGGGGGCGGGGGTGGAATGTGGGTGGGAGGGGGTGTGTAAGGCAGAAGGGAATAAAGGGGGGGAAATGGGACAACTGTAGTAGCATAATCAATAAAATATATTACAAAAATTAATAGTATTCAAACCCATGAAGAGTTCTTTTGAATTGATTAAAAGTAAGCAAACAGCCCTGGCCAGTGTGGCTCAGTTGGCTGGGGGTCATCCTGTGGACCAAAAGATTGAGGGTTCAATTCCCAGTCAAGGCACATACCCAAGTTGCAGGTTTGATTCCTGGTCGGGGCACGTACGAGAAGGCAACCAGTTGATGTTTCTATCTTTCTCTTCCTCCCTGCCTCTCTAAGAAAAGCAATGAAAAAATGTCTTCTGGTGAGGATAAAAAATAAAATAGGCAAATACACCAATGAAAATATGAACAAAAAGTGTGATTTAAGTACATCAAAAGAGAATCATAAACAGCTGAGGAACACCCCCAAAACATTTGCCCTCACTTGTAATACAGAAAATGCAAAACCTAACAGTGAGACATCATTTTCCCCCTATCAAATTGGCAAAGATAAAAAACAAGTACCAGTATTGGTCAGGAAAAGGGGGCTACGTTCTCTAAAACATTAAAAAGAATATCCTTTTACCCAGCAATTCCATTCTTAGAAATTTGAACAATTATGGATATGCAAAGATTTTCCTACAAGGATATTCATCGACGCATTCTTTCTAATTATCAACCAATTTCAAAAAACCTAAATATTGAATTAGGTTGAATATATATTGTAGCAAATTGTTTGGTGGAATGCTAGTCTATTATTAAAAATGACATAGAAATACAATTACTGAGATCAAAAAATGTTGAGTAACTTGAGTTTTTAAAAAAACAGGCCCCAAAACACTATGCATATTGTAATCCCATTTTTTCCTTTTAATCCATATGCATATCAGGCCCTATTTAGTACTGGCAGTGTTTAATTCTTGTGCACATTAAGCACACACAGAACAGAAGTACCAAGTCTTATTCCCAGACAATTCACGAACCCGAGAAAGCTCAGGGGTGAAGGTCCGTCTGTAAATGCCTTTGAGGGTCCATGCCTTCCCCAACCAACCGTCTCATCCATCTGCCCCCAACCAGTCAGCTGTGTTTGTTTCAACAGAGCAGAGCAGACCACTGCCTACCGATTACATGGACCTCACCTCATGGGAGAAACTTGGGTGGAAGAATTAAGAAATAGGAAGCCTCAAGGAGAAGGTGTCGAACTAGGAAAGGTGCTTGTGCACATGATGAATCGAGAAAGCCAACCTAACTTTTCAAGGCACCCTAAGGGAGCAAATGAGCTTAAGGTTAATCTCTTTCATTCCCATCCTCTGCTGCCTCCCCAAAATAAGTGGATCTAGAGCACTTCTGGGTTGACCAGAATTCCTTTAATAAGAATGCAGTCTTCTTCCTGTTTATAATTTAGACAGACGAGATTTAAATGCAAGTGCCGGGCAGGGCCTTCAGTCTAGACCAGATATTTAATTGCTCTTCCTTACTTTGAATTGGGTGAGGGAGATGCTGGGCTGGGGGAGGCCATCACCTGCATGTGGGGAGACCGCTTCCCAGTTTCAAGTGGAACCAGCTGGTTCTCCTCTGCTGCGTGCATGTTCTGCCTGGAGAGGTTTCTGTGGCAGCTGAGCAGGAACTCTGTTCTGGGAAGCCCTGCGAGCAGGTGTGGAGCAGAGGGGTGGGCTGAGGTAGGCCCAGACTCGGGGATGGGGGATTCTAAGCCTCGGGGACAAGAGCCAGGCAGGGCAGCAACTGGAGTTGGACTTGGAGCAGAGAGGATGCTTGGAATTCATGTCCCTCATTGCAGAGGGCCTTCCCCTGGACATGGCCCCAGGGACCATGTGAGGCCTCAGATATGCTGGTGATGTAGAAGAACGCAAATACGAGGGGGGACCCATAAAAAGCTGGAATTATCTTCTGGAGGGCAGGCCCCTTGCAGTGCGGACTTCCCCCGCTAGGTGAGTGTTCTAGGAACCCGTCTGGATCAGTGCACCAGCTGCGTTGTGAGAGGCTGTGTTTGGCTTCAGTGAATTTTTTTTTAAGACTCTTTCAAGGTGTTTGTCCATTGCATGATGGGTGATTTATGAGGGCACCTGCTCACACAGTGCTGAGTGTTCAGGAGTTTTTGAGCAAAAACGGCATGACCCCCATGCCCCAACCCCTTCACCCGATCTTGGCCGGAGCGACTTTTTCTGTTTCCTGGGTGAATAAAGTCCTCAAAGGCAATGTTTTTCGATGTGAAAGAGGTGAAACAAAAAAATGGCAGAAGCACTAAAAGACATCAAATTCAAGGAGGTCGAAAACTGTTTTGAATGGTGGAAAAAATATCTTGATAAGTGTATTGCATCAGATGGAGAGTACTTTGAAGGTAACTGAAGTTTAAACATGTAAGAATAAGTACACAATTTTTTATACATAAATTCCAGGTTTGGGGGTCTCCTCTTTAACTGTCTGGAGAGGGACACTCAGGCCAGGCTGCCTGCACCACAAAATTCTCCCCTTCTCGGGAAAGCAGAACTGAAACAAGAGTCCATGAACTCTCCCTCATGTCAGAGAGTCCTTTTCAAACAGTGAACAAACCTCTCATCCAAATGCACAGAGAGCCCCGGTCGCAGGTGTGTGCAGCTCACTCCCGAGGGAACCAGCAAGGTGGGAGAGCTGGTGTAGAGGGGGGTCCGGAATCCGTTTCTCAACGGAAGCTTGACTAAGGTTGCAAAATTAGATGCGAGTCAGTTGATATCGTATAGGGTAATAAAACTGTAACCTTTGAGGTTATCTTTTGTGGGGAATTAAAAGCACTCATCCCACATCCACAAGTTAACCTCTAATTTCACAGAACCTGAGCCCTCGTCCACAGCAAATAGTGAGTTAAACAAAATTACCCTCACCTGTATGAGCCTTAAGTGGGCTTGTTAGAAAGTGCTGGAGTGTGATTTTGTAGAGGCATGTGGTTACAGGTTTGCCTTATTGCTGAATGCCCCCACCCTGAATGAGCCCAGCTGAGGGGGGCGCTGAGGAAACCGGGATGGGGAGCTAGAGTGCAGGCTGGGAGGGAGCTCTCGGAGGAGAGGCTGAGGCTGCATCCCTCAGTGGGTACCTGCACTAGATGTTAGACCATTGTGGGTTCGAACCCTGAAGCTCTGGGGCTATTGGCAAGACGTTTTACTTATGGGAGCCTCAGTTTCCTCATCTATAAAATGGGAGGATGATAGTACCTCCCTCTCAGAGCAGCTCGTGAGGACAAAGGCTGACCTACGTTGATTTTACATTGCTTGACCAGTAGGGTTTGGGGTGATGTTAGCTTATGAGAGAAGTCCTGGCAAGGTCACCGGGAAATGACAAGAGACCTGAAGAGCTGGCCCCTCCACCCAGGGAGCCCTAGGGAGCCCTAGGGAGCCAGTTGCCATGGAGATGAATTAAACAGTTAACTTTGATGTGGTTGGGTAGCAGAGGAAGTGGGCAGGTATGAAGCCTCGGGCCTCCCCCTTCTTCCTGACTCCACCCCCAATAGGGTGCCTACTGCCTCCACCGTGGGGGTGGCAGGAAACCTCACGCCAGTGCCGCCAGGTCCTGCCCACCACAGCCTCTTGGGTGAAGCCCACATGCTTGTTGACTATTTACTGCATTCCTGCCTAGCTGTGCAGACCACAATACTTGCCTGCAAAGAATTTATCTGCAAGCCTGAGGGTGACGGTGGGCCTCACACGTGTGAGTCACTCAGTACCCCAGCCTCCATGACTGCACCTTGCCCGGGCCACAGCCTTGCTGAGGAGGAAAAGCAAGACTATTCCCGTTTTGTACACGAGACAAGCAAGACTCAGAGAAGTTGACGGTTTCTTGCCCAACCTGTGACGTCAAGTGTGAGAGAAGAAACATGGGCCTTGGTGTGACGAAGACCTATGTCACTTAATAGTTGATGACCTGGGACAGGTTACATAAGTTTCCCTTGTCAAAAGTAGGACTGTAATTGATGATGATGATGGTGGTGCTGGTGGTGCTGGTGATGGCAATGGCTACATTACCTGTGTGCTTACAGTACATCAAACACTGCTAAGAGTTGGTCCCATCCACCCTCAGAACACCTCCCTGGATAGTTCTAGTATTTCCATCTTTCAGATGATGCATCTGAAGGCTGGACAACTAAGTAGCTTGCCCAGGGTCACGTAGCTAACAAGAGCTCTACCACCTGAACCTGTCTGCTCAAGTCTAAAAACCATATTCTTTGACTCAAAAAACCACATTCTCACATTGCATAATGCTATGTTTCTACCAAAAGACTCAGGCAGGTGGCTGTTCGTGACTGAAAGACCCTGGGCCATCCTGGCTCCCAGGCACTTCCTGCCCTTGGGCCATCACCCCTGCCCCTTTTCCTTTCCCTCAGTGCCTCCCCACCTGGGCCTCCTGTCAATCAGAAGCAAACCTGGATGGGGTCAGTTTTGCCTGTCAGCAGGTAGCAGGTGAATTGTGGACAGTCTTCAGTGGCAGTAAGTTTCTCTTGGGACATTACGGATCGTAAACATATGCACCTTCTACTCTTTGTCCCTAATTCGGGAATGAAAGGTTTAAACCCCTTAAAGGAAGGTCAAGCATACATGGATGTTTATAGTTGTCTGGAACCCCAGGCTTGGCCTTGCACTTTCTGCAGGGATTGCGTTCCTGCGCCCAGCTCACACCCGGTCCAGGGTGGCGCTACCCCAACAGGGAGATGGGGACCCTGTAAGGATTTCCGAGCTCTGACAGGGAGGCTGCCTGCTTCTGTTACCCTTGTCAGTGAGGAGGGCAAAATGTTCCATCTCCTCACCGAGGCTGACGCAGAGCTGCATACACACTGTGAAGGGTCTGTTTTCCAGCTACAGAGCTGAGCCAAGTTGCAGGAACACATGGAAAACCTTGAGCTCATTTCCTCTCTGCACATTTTAAGTCAGAGGGGACAGTAAGGTGGCTGAGGGCAGAGAGGAAGGCTGGGGGCATGCAGGTGCGGAGGCTCAGCCTTCGAGGGACAACACCAGGCAGGACCACAGTCCCCTGAAAAGTCATGGGAGCCCGGCTGGGATGCTGAGGGGAAGGTGAGAGCTGTGGAAGGTGCTAAAACTGACTGACTAGTCTGAGTGGTGCCTGGACACCCCCTGCAGGACACCAGCACTGAGCAGGGGGCAGTGACAGCAGCAGCCGGAGAGCAGAGACCTGGCGCCGGTCCTCCTCCCAGGGTGCTCTGCCCACAGTCTCTGCAGGGCAAAGCTCTGTGGGCGGCTGCAGCCACGGTGGGGCCTGACTTCCTATCGCGGATCCAAGGCCTTGTGGGCCTCAGGCCTAATCTGCCCCTTGTCCTGAACCTCACCGGGAACCCCCAGCCTAACTGCCCTGTGCCAGGCTCGCTGTGAGGTGCAGGGCCGTGATTGCTGAAGGATCAGGCAAACCCTGTGAACTCTGCTCTTTTCTTTTTGGCCACAGGAATCTCCTACCAGCGACTGGTAAGGGCCGAGCAGGGTCTGCCTACTCGAAGTCAGCGCAGCTCCACTGTGTGAGTGCTCTTGGGGAGGGAGACGCAGCGTAGGGGTGGGCACAGGGATGGGGCCCACCCCCACGGTTTCACCATTCCTACACCACCCAGCTCGTGCTTCTGGCACCCCCCTATCACTGCAACCCCCCCCAAGCCACCAACAAACCGACTTAGACACAGAACCCCCTGCAATTGCTGGTGATGTTTAGTGCAGAGTTGCTTTTCTGGGCTGAGGGTCTTTCATTAGATTCCTAAACAAGTCTGAGACAAAAAAAAAAAAAAAAAGGTTAAGAACTACATGAATTGATTGTGGCAGGTGCTAGGTACACATTACCTCACTTTACCCCACTTTTCAGATGAGGAAACCAGAGTCAGAGAGGCCAAGTAACTTCCCCAAGGTCACACAGCTAGTAAGTGTCCAAGCCAGGATCTGAACCTGTCTTACTCAAAATCCCATGCTCTTTCCACAGTATCTTTCTGCATGTTATGAAAATAGCATTTCCAGACTTTTGACCAGAATCTACAATAAAAATTTCATGTACTATGACAAGCTAGCATGCATATGCACCAGCTGGGACAGGCTGGAACAGGCTTCATGAAGCGATGCTTCCCCTGACCTCGGAGGACGGGCTCTGTCCCATTCTGTTCTGATTTATTTAAAAGGCAATTCTGGTTGTGACTCCCCACATTGACTCCATTACCCACTCATGAGTCCCAGCCTGCGGTTTGACAAATACTAGAAAAAGCCTCTGTTCTGAGGACCCTCCAGCAGGTCTCCAGTGTGTGGGTGCTGTCTCACCTGGACACCTGGGAGCCCGGAGACTCCAGCCTCCACCAGCAGAAACTAAAGTCACCCTAGTCCCTCCCCATCCTCAGCCCCAGGGGGTCACTGTGCATTCCCACTGCTGAGCAAACATGCCTTGCGTCCCTTCTAGGTAAAAACAAACAAAAAAAGCCAGTGTTAGGTTTTGAGAGGGGCAGAAGTGCATAAAACTATTTAGTGAAAGTTTAGTAAGTAAATGAGATACGGGGCGGGGGGCGGAGGCTGCTGGCTGGTGAATATGCACCCACGCCTTTGAGGACTTGCTGATCTTTGGGCTCTGCTGTTGGCATCGCTGCTTCATCTAATGCTCCTGTGAACCTGATGGAAAAGGTACTTTTAGGGTCAGGAGGCTGAGGTGCAGAGGGGCTAGTGGAAGGTCTTAGCGCTGAGAGATGGTCTCCTTCTGTTTCCTGTAAGTTGGGGATGGGGGTAACTTGGCCAGCAGAGAGCGTGCAGGTGGCGCGGGCACAGGCCTGGCCACTCTGCTCCTGCACACAGTGGGGCTCAGCTGTGTCTGTGCACGGAGCCACCACGCCCTCGGGGAAGGGGTGCTCAGTGAGGGGCAGCTTACGTGAGCCTGCTCCCTTTTCCTCAGAAATAAAGAAATGAAAATTAGCTTCTGCCCAAATGGTGATGACTGACAGAGCCTGGTTCTAAGCCCGGGGCCGGCACGGGGACAGATGCCCACAGAGACCGGAGGGCGTGCCACTTGCCCAGTGCCTCTTTGCACTGGGTTTGTACACAGCGCAGGTGTGAGAGAGAGCAATAGTGAATGTGAGCGGTTCACACTGAAGCTTTTACAGGCATGATAACGCCGTGATGGCTTGAATACACTTCGAGAACACGCAGTGATGAGGGTTGGTGTGGGCGGAGTGAGAACCGTCCTGTGTTGTTAGCCGTTAACTGAGTGATCAGCACCCTCGGGGTTCACGATTCTCTTAACCATGGTGTATGTTTGAGATTTTCATAATGAACACAGGTTCCCACCAGCACCAAGGTGGAGCCTGGGGTGTAGCAGAAGGAGAGGCAGTGTTGGCTGGGCACACGCTCCTGCCCCAGCCCCACGCTATCCTGTGTGAAGGCTTGGGCAAGTCAGAGAAGGGTCCCCTGGGAGTGGAGGACTCAGATGCAGCCCCAACGTGGCTCCCCTTCTGCCTGGTAGAGGCCACCCCTTGGGCCTGAGGAGCAGGGCGTGGACTGAAGTTTCAGGCCACACTGCACCACCTCACATATCTGCACCCTGCCCCCTCCCCAAAGTGATCACTTGGCTTCAAGTCACCTCGCCTAAGACAGTCCTCTCTCGAATAATCTTGCATCCATTCAGATATCCTGTAGAAAAATATGTTTATATAAAAATGAAGGTAAATTTACTTTTTAAAATTAAGTTCAGTTTTTACAAGGTCTTTGAAAACACTGGGTGAAAAATCTCAAGTGGACCCTAAACTTTCCTGTGGGAACTGGGCTCCTGGAGCCCCCATGCCCTCTCCTGGCCTCGGGCCCTGCCTGGGCTGCAGGAGACCCAGCCTCAGGGCGGCACGGCTCCGTGGGGTGGGTGGCTGCGCCTCCCACCCCACAGCCTTTCCTCTGCACCCCCAGCACCGTGCTGTTGCTGAACCCCATGGAGGTGCAGGCAGAGTTCCTTGCTGTGGCCAACAAGCTGAGCGCACCTGGCCATTCGCCCCACAGCGCCTACGTCACCCTGCTCCTGCACGCCTTCCAGGCCGCCTTCGGGGCCCACTGTGACCTCCCCAGTCTGCACGGCAGGCTGCAGGTATGTGTCTGGGGCCTGGGGCTGAGCATGGTCCCCTTGTAGCAGAACACATCTCCTGAGAGGCAGAGCCCCCTTTCTGCTCCATCTCAGCACTGTGGTCTCCAGGGTACTGGCCTCCCTCGCCCCCAGAGGCAGGGTGGGCAGGAGCCAGAGAGCTAGCCTTATTGGCAGGGTATGTGTTGTGCTGGGTTCCGACTGGGGTGGGTGGGCACAGAACTTCAGAGGATCAAGGTTTAGATAGCTAGAAGACCTGGGTTCTAGTCCTAGCGCTGTGACGGGTCAGTCATGTGGCCCTGGATAGCCCCGTCCCCTCTCTGGGCTGCAGGGGTGAGCTCTGAAGTGCCTCCCAAGTCTGTGGTGCTCTGGCTCATGACCACTTCCTGAGATAGACGTTGGAGGCAGGCCTGGCTCCTTGGTCCCTGGGTGGAGATGGGTGACGAGGCTGGAGAGGGTACTGGTCACTGATGCCCTCGTTGGGACCCTGGGCAGTGGAGAAGTCAGGCAGCCAGGCTGTGGTATGGGAGCAAGCCTTTCTCCTCCTGGGATTTCAGTCCAAGACCCTGGCCGAGCTCGAGGACATCTTCACAGAGACTGCAGAGACACAGGAGCTGGCATCTGGCATCAAGGACGCAGCCGAGGCCCGGCAGTGGCTCGGGACCAAGCTGCGGGTGGTGGCAGAGAAAGCCAGCTTCTCTGATGTCTTAGGTGAGGCTCTCGGAATAGCGGGGCCCACTTTCCCATCATCTACTCTGGCTCCCATGGTGGGCAGGCCAGGTCAGCCTGCCGTTCTGCTCCACACAGTCACTCAGGGACCCATGTTGCTCTACCCTCCCCTGGTGCATTGTTCCTGCCTGCAGGTTAGGGTTGGGTTGCCATCATGTGGCAGCTTATGGGAAGAGAAAAGGGATGTGCTAATCCAGGGCAAGGGACTTTCTTTTTACATGGAAGATAATAGGGAAGTTGCACACATCAGGGCTACAGTTATCCCCTCGGCCCACTTCAGTCATGTGGCCACACCTCACCCCAAGGCTCTTGGGAAACTTCCTCTCCGCAACTCTGCGACCAGGGAAGAGGGGGCACAGTAATCCTCACAACACCTGAAGAAACAATGCCATTGTTTTCCTATTTGAACCCTGTAAAATGAGGCTCACAGTCTGTGACTTCCCATACTCACACAGCCTATAAAAGGGCACGGCATCCACAGGGGCCCTCTGGCTGCGAGCCAGGCGTCCCAGCTTCCGGCTCGGCCATGACCCACCCAGCCTGGTGGCCTAGGCCAGTCCTCTCCCAACCCTGGTCTGTTTGCTCAGATGAGGGGACTGGGCTGGCCAATCTCAAGGCCCCTTCCCAGGCCTCAACCTCTGCTCGCCGCGTTCTTACAGACACTGCAAAATCTGGCAAGCTCCGCACCATTCCCATCCCTGTTGCCAGGTGCTACACCTACAACTGGAACCAGGACAGTTTTGGTAAGCAGCTGGCCGAGGCCCCTGAGGTGCCCACCCCCAAACTACTGGGGCCTCTTCCTGGCCCCAGTCCCTGTCCCGCTGTGCTGTAGCCCCCGCCCCACCAGCCCTCCCGCCTGAGCCGGTGCTCAGCAGAGCAGAGGGAGCGCTCTGGGTCCTGTCATCTTCTCCCCAGGCCCACCCCATCCAAACCTGTCACCCCTCCCAAAGGTGAGCAAGAGAGGTTTTGAGGGTCCAGACACCCTGATGGCGCCTGCTCTTGCTTCCGTGCAGACATCCTGCAGGAAATCCTACTCAAGGAGCAGGAGCTGCTCCAGCCGGGGATCCTGGGGGACGAGGAGGAGGAGGAGGAGGAAGAGGAGGAAGAGGACTTGGAAGCGGACGGGCAGTGTGCCAAGAGGGACTCACTGCTTTCCACGAGTTCGGAGGCCTCCCGTGACTCCACCCTGTCCCTTGCCTCGTACCAGGCCTCAGGGGCCACCCTGCCCCGCCAGCTGCTGACCTCCTTTGTCTCGGGCCTCTCGGACGGCATGGACAGTGGCTACGTGGAGGACAGTGAAGAGAGCTCCCCTGAGTGGTACAAGAGGTCTGGCAGTCGGGAACGCCGGGGCTCCCGCAGGCCCGGGCAGAAGTTCAACAGGATCTATAAACTCTTCAAGAGCACAAGCCAGCTGGTGCTGCGAAGGGACTCTCGGGGCATGGAGGGCAGCTCGGACTCGGCGCTGCCCCTGCGGCGGGCTGGGAGCCTCTGCAGCCCCCCGGGTACCCCGGGGCTGCCCCCCACCCGGGCTCAGCGCTCCCGCTCCCTGCCCCAGCCCAAGCTCAGCACCCAGCTGCCCAGCTGGCTCCTGGCCCCTGCTTCACGGCATCAGCGCCGGCGCCCCTTCCTGAGTGGGGACGAGGACCCCAAGGCTTCCACACTACGTGTTGTGGTCTTCGGCTCCGATCGGATTTCAGGGAAGGTAGCTCGGGCATATAGCAAACTGCGGTAAGAGCTGGAGTGGGGATGCATCACTCTGCCCTGGGACTGGGTGGCAGTGGCGGTGCCGGTGGTGTCGGAGGCTTGAGCCTTAGCGGACAGAGACCAAGGAGCTCCTCACCATCTTCTTGTTTCCAGGCGGCTGGAGAACAATCGCCCACTCCTCACACGGTTCTTCAAGCTTCAGTTCTTCTACGTGCCCGTGAAGCGAAGCCAGGGGGCCAGCTCCAGCGCCTGCCCAGCTCCTCCAAGCCAGACACCCCCGCTCCCCCCAGACTCCCCGAGGCACCCCATCCCGACAGTATGTCCCCAACCCGAGACCAAATGGGGTGGGAAAGTAAAGTAGACATGAGCAGGTTCCAGTGACCTGAAAGGGCTGGTTGGAAGTCACCAAAAGCAATCACTTGAGTTTGTAGGGCACCTCCTCCTGCCTGGCCCTGGCTCCCAGGGAAGTTCCTGCCCTGCACTTGGGGGTGGCATTTGGCTGTATGACACAGACTGAAAGGTGTCAGACTGGTCCAAGGGCAAGGAGAAGCTCAGGTTGGGGCTGCAGGGCTGCTCAGGGCCCTGGGGCCACAACGGCAGGCCTCCTGGCTGCCTGGGAACCTGAGGATGACTCTCGCCCCATCTCAGGAGCTGGGCGTGGCCCAGTGGGAGGAGAGCACCAATGATATCTCTCACTACCTCGGCATGCTCGACCCCTGGTATGAGCGCAACGTGCTGGGCCTCATGCACCTGCCCCCTGAAGTCCTGTGCCAGGTAAGTGGCCCCTGGGGTGGGCAGAGAAGGCCCACTGGCTGTCGTCACTCAGCCTCACTTAGAAGGCTCTCGTTTGGGGAGGTCCAGCTTGAGGGCTCCATGGAGGGCCAGGGCGCACTTGGAGATGAGCAGAGAGAGTAGGTGAGAAACAGGACTGAACCGGGGTGCAGGGCCTGGGGGACGGGGAGAGGGCCAAGGGCTGGAGTCACCACTGTGACAGGGAGGGTCCTCAGAAGGATCCAGGGGACCTTAGGCTTTAGCTCCCATCCTCAAGTCAGCTTTGTCCAGCTCTCCATGGGGCCTTCCTAGAGGCCCACATGCAGGTTAGGGGGAGGGATGGAAACTGGGCTGTGGGTCCTCCCCTGACCTTTTTTTGTCTCCCTCTTTCCTCTCCCTGCCCCTGCCCTGGCTCGCGGCCTCTGTGTCTCTCTTCTCCGCATGTGTGTGTATGTGTTCCTCTGTTTTCTCCCTCTCATGTTCCCGTTCTCTCTCCCTCCCATCCCATGTCCCTCTGGCTCCGGCTCCCTCAACCCAGCAGTCCCTGAAAGCTGACTCCCGGCCCCTGGAAGGCTCCCCCACCCAGCTGCCCATCCTGGCCGACATGCTGCTGTATTATTGCCGCTTTGCTGCACGGCCGGTGCTGCTGCAGGTCTACCAGACGGAGGTGAGCTGCCTGGCCATCCCAGGCCTCCTTTTCCCATGGGCTCCCTGGCAGGCCTCCTGGCCCTGCCTGTGCCTGTGGGCCTGTAGGTCCTGTCCCCACCCTGTAGCAGCCCCAGCCCTGCCAGGGTGGGGGTCCCCACAGGAGGACTGCACTGATGCTCTGGTCTCACCTTCTGCAGCTGACCTTCATCACCGGGGAGAAGACGACAGAGATCTTCATTCATTCCCTGGAGCTGGGTCACTCTGCTGCCACTCGAGCCATCAAGGCTTCGGGTGAGCGCTGCCTAAGTTCCGGTGGAGACAGGTGGGGGCTGGGAAGGTGGGGCCCTCAGTGGTGGAACTTTGAAGGGCAGCTTTGAAGAGGGCTGGAGTCCTGGGCGGTGTGACCCTGGAGAGGCAGGGTCACCAAAAGCAGGGCCAGAGGTGGGAGCGGGGGTGGGGGAGGGTAGGCAGAGCCCCGGGTCTGTAAGTGGCACCCAGTAAAGGGTCTGTCTATGTGGCACAGGTCCTGGCAGCAAGAGGCTGGGCATTGATGGGGACCGGGAGGCTGTCCCTTTAACACTACAGATTATTTACAGCAAGGTAAGGCCAAAGCTGGGGCTCATGCCCCTCTGGGACCTTCCCAGGCCCTCCAGCTGACCCTGATCCCTGGGACTCCTGACCCTCTTCACCCAGAGCCAGACTCTGAGATCCCTGGGCCCCAGTGTTTAAGCTGTTTGAGGCCGCAGAAGGCCTTCTACCCCTGTGTTCTCCCTCCACCTGAAAGTGCTCAGCAGCCTCCATGAGGTGCCAGGGCCTGGCTGCAGGGCTTGGGCTGAGAGCGGGGCAGGTGGGACCTCCGAGGCGCAGAGAGGCACAGTCCTGGACTGGGGCAGCGGGCCCGGCTGTGGGCCGGGAGGTGGGATTGGTGTGAAGGGGGTGAAGAGATTTTGGAGAAGGGGGTACCCATGAGCTCACCAGAGGACATGTGCCTCTGAGCGTGTCACACCCTGGGGTACAGGCCACAAGAGGCTGGACTCACCAGTGGGGAGCCCTCCTGCCTTCTTTGTTTTCTTCCTTCCTTCAGTCATTCAAAAGATAATCATTTAGCATCTCCTCCTGCCAGGCTCTGTGCTGGGCGGGGGAAACGCAGTAAGCAGGGAGGGCTTTTTAGAGGAGAGAGGCAGACAGGAGACAGGTGCACGGCCACGATACTGTCAGAGTGGTGAGTGATGACAAGGCCATAAAGGGCTGATGGGGCAGTGGTGATGGGGCTACTTGCCATGTGGCAGCCATGGGGATGGGCAGGAGGGACGCACCCCAAGAGCTATGTGCTAGGTGTTTGTTAAACACCTGCTGTGTCCCAGACGTTGTTTTAGGCACAGGTATGTTCTTAAGGGTGAACAAAATGCTTACAGCCTGGAGGGGACGGTAGGCATTGGTTAGATGAACCCACAGATGTGTGAATACAGGTGTGACCACCACCGGGTGGAGGTGAGGTACGTGGTGCTGTGAGAACCTCCAAGGGGATTATTCAACCCAGCCAGGAAAGTTAGACAAGGCTTCCTGGGGAAGAGGCATTGAGTCAGTGTTGGAAAGAAAACTGGAGTCAGTTAAGCTAAAAGAGAGAGGTGTATTCTCCAGACAGAGGGAAGAGTGTGTTCAAAGGCTCCAAGTGGAAGAGAACATGAACACTAAAGGTGATGAGGTGAGCCCTGACCGGTGTGATTCAGTTGGTTGAGTGTTGTGCCACAAAGCGAAAGGTCGCTGGTTCAATTCCCGGTCAGGGCACATGCCTGGCTTGTGGGTTCAGTCCCTGCTGTGAACACATGTTAGAGGCAACTGATCGGTGTTTCTCTCTCACACTGATGTTTCTCTCCCTCTCTTTCTCCCTCCCTTCCCTCCTTCCCTCACTCTAAAAATAAATACAATCTTTAAAAAAAAGGAGGGAGGCTAAAGAGATAGGCGGAGCCAGGATGTCAAGGGCCTTGATTCTAATGAGAGTTTTGTCCTCTCCTAAGAGCAGTGTGCATCCTTTGAGGGGCTCCAGTTTGGGGCAGTGCTGGGAATGTGTGTGACAGGACCAGATGTGAGGTTGGGATGCTCCCTCTGGCAGCTCTGTGGAGAACAGACTGGAGGGGCCCAGGGGGCCCTGGCAAGGCCAATAGGAGGCTCTGGCGTTAAGGTGGGCAGCCAGCACAGGGCCGGTGGTGGCGGTGGTGGAGGAAATGGGAGCTGGGTGTGGCTTTTGGGAGCAGCAGGGCTTAGGGATAGCTGGATTTCAGTCTTCTGTGACTAACCGCCCCATTTTCTCAGAAGCACCTGGCATCCAGTAGGGACAGATCGGGCAGGTGGGCCGGGTTGAGTTTGAGGTGCCCTGGAGAGGTAGAAGGAAGAAGTCAGCGCAGGCAGTTGGGTCTGAACTCAGACGTGGAACATGGAGATGGGTGTGTAGGTGGCCGAGGTTCCCTACTGGAGAAGTAGGGGTGCAAGAGCAGAGGACCCAGGAGAGGGTCCTGCGACTGGTGTCATGGGACCCAGGCAGAGGAGGGTGTTGCGCTGAACAGAGGCCCTGGCTAGAAAGGTGATGGAGAACCAGGAGTGTGCCCCCACAAAAACCCAGGAGAGGAGAGGAGGGAACAGAACCAAATTCTCCTGTAAGGTCAAGTACGCTCAGCTTGACACTGACCAAGGACTGAGAAACGCTTTTAGGTTTGGCAACACAGGGATCCCCAATGAAAGAGGGGCTCCAGGCTGGCTCTGCCAGGGACTCCGGAACTGTGGGGCCCTCTCTTCCTTGCTCTGGGCTTGGCAGATCATCAAGACCCCCTTGAGGTGCCCCGAGCTCTCGTGTCCTATGACCTTGGAGTCACTGAGGTCTGTACAGGGGTCAGGGGCTCTTCGTGAAGAAGCTGGCAGACCTGGGTGAATGAGAGAGAGCTTCCTGGGTGTGCTGACAGCAGGCAGCTCCCTGTCCTTGGTGATCCGGGGCCCCTTCTTTGAAGGGAAGGTAGCAAGCAGTGGGGACGCCAAGCTGAGAGAGGATCTGGCTCTGCTGCCTTTTTAGGGTGCTGTCAGTGGACGAAGTCGCTGGAATAACATGGAGAAGGTCTGCACCTCCATCAACCTCAACAAGGCCTGCCGGAAGCTGGAGGAGCTGGGTGAGTCAGGTGGGCAGGGAGGGCGCAGGGGCGGTGGCAGGGAGGGCGTTCGAGCCTGGCCTGAGCCGCCCCTGCCCCTCAGACGCTGGCATGGAGGCCCTGACGCTGAACCTGACAGAAGTGGTAAAAAGGCAGAATCCCAAGTCCAAGAAAGGCTTCAACCAGGTAAGGGCTCCTGTCTTCGTGAAGCCACACCCTCAAGAGACTTACTGGGCATATGTACGCACCGGGGTGTACGTGCATGTGTACGTGCCTGGGTGTGTGTGTGAGAGAGAGGAGGGGTGTCTGCAGAATGTGGGGGGTCTGAGGGGCAGAGAAGCAGAGAGGGGGTGTGGTTCAGGTGTGTGCACACATGCGGAGTGCTGTGGGGTGTTAGGAGGAAGGGGTGCCTTTGTGAGAAAATGTGTGTGTGGCAAGGTTCTGTCCTCAGTCTAAGGCACAGCGGGCTGAGACAGGGACCACAGGGAGGGCAGAGAGCAGTGCAGTTTCTCTTCAGGGGCACTTGCTTCTTCTAGACTCAGGGAAGGGCAGAGGATGGAGAGGAGCCCGGGCCTGATGGCGTCCTCAGAACCCCTCCCCCGAGCTGGCCCTTAGCCGTGGAGAGCTGCCCGACAAAGCCCCACATTCTGCCCCCACAGCTGCTTGGGCAGTTCCAGGGGAAGGAACTACCAGGGGCTGGGACTTCTGTGGCCGGGGCCCTGGGGACTGACCTGGGCCTTCCTTCCAGATTAGCACATCGCAGGTCAAAGTGGACAAGGTGCAGATTATTGGCTCTGACAGCTGCCCCTTTGCGGTGTGTCTGGACCAGGATGAGAGGAAGATCCTGCAGAGTGTGGTCAGGTGGGAAAGGGGCCCTCGATCTGCTTCAGCTGAGTGGGGTCTAGGGCAGGGGCCAGTCTCCATATCTTCTCGCCCAGAGGCCTGGAAGTTGCTGGGGGGATGGGAGGCCTGTCCTTACTCCCGCCCTGCCCCCCAGGTGTGAGGTCTCACCTTGCTACAAGCCAGAGAAGAGCGGCCTCTGCCCACAGCCGCAGAGGTCCCCGTACCCCCCAGCCCAGGCCGCATCAGACCTCTGCTCCCTTCTCTGCCTGCCCATCATGACCTTCAGCGGAGCTCTGCCCTAGCGAGACCCTGCGCCAGCCTGGATGGAAAGCCTGGAAGCAGCCTCTTCTGAGCCTCTCCCAGATGGTGGGTTATGAGGGTCTAGCTCCTTGTAGAGACCCGAATGGCCCTGTGGGGGCCAGAGTCCTGCTGCGGGCTCTGCACTGGGCAGGAGGCAGGGCCTTAGTGGTTTCTGGGGCCTCGGGCCTCTCTTTGGGACAGAAAGGGGCTTTGGGGAGAGAGGAGTGTGGCCACACTGTCCCTTAGATTCCTCAAGGTAGAAAGGAAAGCCGACCTCTGAAGGCCCGAGCCACTGACGTGGTCAAGTGTCCTTTCAGGAAGGAAGATCGGAGGCTCCGGTGCTCTGGGGTGCGGTGTAGGCGTCTCCTCCTAACCTGTGGCTGGGCCCACTCCTTCCTTTGTCAAAGACTTGGGAAGCCCTTTGTGTCTGGAGTTCAGTCTCCTGTGCTCTGGAAACATGGATGAGATTTTTCATTCCTGACCTTCAGTACCTCCCACCTCTCTCTCTGGGTCCCTGGGTTCTGAAAAACAGCACTAACACTTTACTTGTCCATTGTCAGGACCTGGTAAGGTTCTCTCTGGAGTCTCTTTTTGGATCTGAGGTCCTGGGGAGACAGGACAGATTAGATTCAGTTGCGGCTTGGTTACCTTCTAGCTAAATGACCAGAAGGAAGTTAACTCGCTTCCTTGAGCCTCCCTTTCCTCAGCACTGATATGAGGGAAGCTAAGGCCTCTTCAGAGGTCTGCAGAGGAATGGCAAAGTGCCTGGCCCCGTGGCTAGCATGGAGCTGGTGCTCAGGAAAGGTCAGCATCCTTGCTTTTGAAATGCTGGCTCCCCTTCTGGTCCTGGGGGACTCTCACGGCCTCTGGGAGGCTCTTCATTCGCTCATTTCCAGTGCACCAAGACTGAGCACTGTGGAGCAATTAGCTTTTCCCTCTGCAGGAGGCACTGCCTGTGTCAGGGTGACGGGAGAGTTGCTCAGGCACCCGGCCTTCACCTCCTCTCTCCCAGGTTAGCCCCCACGCCCCCACTTCCATCTCCCTCCTTGGGTGGGTGCACATGGTGTGCAGAATCTTGCATCCCCAAGTTCACTGGCACCTTTCTGTTGCGTGGGCACGATCCCAGGGGAGTAGAGGGTGGCATGGCTGGTGTCACAGAGCTTCAGCCTGACTGGGGGATGGGGGCTAGAACATGAGAGCAACAATGGAAAACTGCCAGGTGGGAGGAGTTTGAGGAGTCTGAGGTGAAGCTGGGCTGGGACAACAAGGCGGAGGGCAGGGCTGGGGCCAGGGTTTGAACTGGTGGAGGTGGGGAAGGGGACCGCGGATGCTGACAGCTGCATGCCACACAGAGCCCCTCCTTCCTCTCCTCCCACTCCATCCTGCTCCAAAGCTTCTGGGCCTATAGGAGCCCGTGGAACCCCAGTTCCGAGGACTCACCTACCTGGTATCACCATGTCTACCCTGCCCTGGCCAGGCTCCAGAGAGTGGTCGGCCATATACCTTCAATATTTTTTGTTGTGTGAATAGATTATCTTACTATGTAACCAGTGGACATCTAAGAAGAGTGAATGAAATGTAATATTATTGTTAAATAAAACTTATTAATCTTGTATTTAATGACCTAGAGTTGTTTGCCGCATGACAATGAACTGCTAGTTGAGCAGTTCACATAAATCATTTCACACATAGCAGAAATGAGGTTCTTAGGGGATTGTTTTTTTTTAAGCTTTTTGTAATTTTCCTCTCTGTAGAAAATATATTTGTGCTTAAATTTTCCCTGACACTGTTCCAGAGGGAGGGAGGTGAGCTCAAAGCGGGCCCTCTGGATCTGGGCAGTTTTCAGACCTGGATCACAGGGAGGGAGAGGAGAGGAGGCAAAGGGGTGACGGGGGACCCCGGCACCTCGGGAGAACCGCATAAGCACCAGGCTCCGAACACAGCTGCTCGGGAGGGAGGAAGAAGGGACCGTGGCTGCTCTAACTCTGGGTCAGCTAGCTACTGCAAACAGCAAAGCACACCTAATGCTCTGTGGTGTAGACTGTGATGATTTATTCTCGCTCCTGCATCTGTGGGACATCTAGGGATCCCTTGATGTAGGTTGGGCTAAGAGCGGCTTGGCTCCAAGAAGAGCAGGCTGGGTTCAGGTCTGCTCTGTGGGTCTCTCGGGTACCTGGGGCCAGCATGTTAGCACAAGGCAGGGAAGCAGAGGAGTGCGGCGCCTCCTAGGGCCTGGGCTGGGGCCTGGGCACAGTATTTACTCTCAACATTCAATTGACCAAGACTGAAGAGGCCCATCAACTCCTAGGTTCAATAAACAGCAAATCTCACTCTGGATGAAGGCAAAATTACCTGAGAAGAACACTTCGCCTCTGATGTTTTTCTAAGATCCCATCACCCTAGTCAAATCATGAAGAAAATATCAGGTAACCCAGACTGTGGGACATTCTACAGGATAATCCCACCTGTCGTCCTCGAGACAGTCAGCCTCGTGAAAACCAAGGAAAGACCGAAGGCGAGTGAGGAAACCTGAAAACTAAATGCAATGCAGTACCGGGATTGGCTCTCAAACAGAAAGAATATTAATGGGGAAACTGGTGAAGTTCCAATAAAGTCTAGAGTTTAGTTTTTCAAACACACACACGCCCACCTCATTGTCAAACTCCTAAGGGAAAACCATTATTTTCTTAATTAGACTGGAAACTAATCTTTTTACTGCCTCCATTGTTATACATTTTCCAGAAATACAGTTGGAACCATCCAGTATGGAGCCTTTTCCGGTTGACCTCTTCCACGTGGCAGTATGCATTTAGGGCCCCTCCGTGTCTTTCCTCGGTTTCACAGCTTATTTCTTTCTGGTGCTGAGTGATATTCATTGTACTGATGCAGCCCAGTGTGTTTATTCATTCAGCCACTGAAGGACATCCTGGTGAATGCCAGTTTTTGGCAATTACGAATAAAATTGCTATAAACATTCGTGTGCTATTTTTTTGTGTGGACATGTATTTCTAACACATTTTGGTAAATACCAAAAAGCACAATTACTCAATTGTATTATGTAAGTTGTTTTTTTTTAATGCCAGACTGCCTTCCAAAGTGACTGTGCACTTTCTCGTCCTCACCAAATGGGTGCGAGTTCTGGGGTCTCCCCTGCATCGGCATTTGCAGCTGTGTTGTCAGCGTTCTGGGCTTTACCCATCCTCATGGGTGTGTGCTGATATCTCGTTGTCTTAGTTTCAATTCGCCAATGACTGTGACATTGAGCATCTTTTCATGTGTTGACTTCCCATGTGTATATCTTCTTTGGTAAGGTGTCTGTTCAAATCTTTTGCCCATTTTTAAATTGGGTTGTTTGTTTTCTTAATGCTAAACTTTAAGTTTACTTTGTATATTTTGGTTACCAGTCCTTTATCAGATAACCGTTTTGCAAATATTTCTCCCAGTCTGTAGCTTGTTTTTTCATACTCTTAACAGTGCCTTACAGAGCAGATGGTCTTAATTTTAATGAAGTCCAATTTACCAATTTGTCTCTTCTGCCAGCTTGGAGCTTCCTCTGGGGCCCAGAATATAGTGTCTGTCACCATTCTCAGGCCTCTCCTTAAGGTCCCTGACATGCAATTCATGTGTCCTCCAGAAGAGCAGCATGAGGTGCCTTCCCAAGAGCTTCAGCCTCCCCATCCCCCACTGCCACACCCACCACACCCTTGGCACTGGGATGGGCGCCCCTGCCCTCCGAAGAGGGCTTCTTGATTTTCTTGGGGAGGAAGCTACTTCATCCTTTCCCATTTCTGAAACCTTCTATTTTGCCCCCCAACCCTGCCCATAAAATCAGGTTCTCTTGGGGAATGGGTACTGTCCCTACCTCTCTGGGGGCAAAGGCAGTGTGATGGAATTTCAATCTAAAATGGAACCAGAGGATATGAAATAGAAAACCTCATGCATAGTCAGGCAAACAAAATAACCCTTGTAAACATTTATGCACCCAACATAGGAGCACCTAAATATATAAAACAAATATTGATGGGTATAAAGGGAGAGATCAACAGTAATACAATCATAGTAGGAAACTTTAATACCCCACTGACATCAATGGATAGATCTTCCAGACAAAAAGTCAACAAGAAAACAACAGTCTTATGTGACACATTAGACCAGATGGATTTAATTGATGTTTTCAGAGCATTACACTCTAAAACTGCAGGATATACACTTTTTTAAAGTCCACATAAAATATTTTCCAGGATAGACCTCATGATAGTCCATTAAATTGAGCCTTAGTAAATGTAAGAAGATTGAAATCATTTCAAGCATCTTTTCTGACCACAATGTATGAAACTAGAAGTCAATTATAAAAAACTGAAAACCACACAAACACGTGGAGGGTAAATAACATGATAACTAAGCAACAAATGGGTTAACAATGAGATCAAGGAAGAAATCAAAAGATACCTTGAGATGAATGAAAATGACACAATAACCCCAAATCTATGGGACATAGTGAAGGCAATTTTAAGGGAAATTCGTAGCAATTCAGGCCTATCTCAAGAAACAAGAAAAATCTCAAATTAAGAATTTAAACTTCACTTAAAGAAACTAGAAAAAGAACAACAAACCAAATCCAAAGTGAATAGAAGGAAAAAATAATTAAGATCAGAGCAGAAATAAATAAAATAGAATCTAGAAATAAAACAATTACAAAAGATCAACAAAACCAAAAACTGTTTCTCTGAAAAGATAAACAAGATTGATAAGCCTTTAACCAGACTCCAAGAAAAAGAGAGGATCCAAATAAATAAAATCAGAAAGGAAAAAGGAAACTTAACAACCGACACCACAGAAATACAACATATTATAAGGAAATTCTACGATTATATGCCAACAAATTGGACAATCTGAAACAAATGAATAAGTTTCTATAAACAGAAAAGCCCCCAAGACTGAATCAAGAGGAATCAGAATATCTGAACAGATTGAGTACATCCAATGAAATTGAAGCAATAACTTTAAAAAGCTCCCAACAAACAAAAGTCTGGGACAAATGGTTTCACAAGTGAATTTTACCAAACACTCAAAGAAGAACTAACACCTGTCCTTCTCAAATTATTCCAAAAAATTCAACAGGAGAGAAGATTCCGAAGCTCGTTTTATGAGGCAGTCATTATCCTAATTCCAAAACCAGATAAAGACATTACAAACAAAATTATAAGCCTATATCCCTGATGAAAACAGATGCTAAAATCGTCTACAAAATATTAGCAAACCAAATTCAGCAACACATTAAAAAGATCATGCCCTGGCTGGGTACAGACTCAGTGGATTGAGTGTCAGCCTACCAACCGAAAGATCGCTGGTTCAATTCCCAGTCAGGGCACATGCCTGGGTTATGGGCCTGGTCCCCAGTAGGGGTGTGTGCGAGGCAACCAGTTGATGTTTCTCTTCCTCTCTTTCTCCTTCCCTCCTCTCTCTCTAAAAATAAATAAAATTAAAATAAAGAGATCATACACCATGATCAAGTGGGATTTATTTGTAGTATACAAGAATGGTTCAACATTCCCAAATCAATTAACATGATACACCATAAACAAAATGAAGGATAAAAAAACACATGATCCTATCAATAGATGCAGAAAAACCATTTAATAAAACCCAGTACCAATTTATGAGAAAAACTCTCAGCAAAATGGGAAGAGAGGGAACATACCTCTATTAATAAAAGCCATATATGACCAACCCACACCCAATATCCTACTCAAAGGGGAAAAACTAAAAGCGTTTCCCTTAAGATCAGGAACAAGACAAGGATGTCCACGTTCACTGCTGTTATTCAACATAGTATTGGAAGTCATAGCCACAGCAATCAGACAAGAAAAAGAAATAAAAGGCATCCAAATTGGGAAGGAAGGAGTAAAACTGTCATACAGTCATTATTTGTAAGTGGCATGGCAGTGTACATAGAGAACCCATGATCCCATCAAAACACTACTGGAACATAAATGAATTCAGTAAAGTAGCAAGATACAAAATAAATATCCAGAAATTGGTTGCATTTTTATACACCAATAATAAACTATCAGAAAGTGAAACTAAGAAAACAGTTGCACCAAAAATAAAAGAAAATATCTAGATATAAATTTAACCAAGGAGGTAAGAGACCTGCACTCAGAAAATTATAAGGCATTGAAGAAAGAAAATTAAGAAAATACTAATAAATGGAAACATATGTCATGCTCAGAGATAGGAAGAATTAAAATCATTAAAAGGTCCATACTACCCAAAGCAATTCCTATCAAAATGCCAATGGCATTTTTAACAGAAGTAGAACAAACAACCCAAAAACTTGTATGGAAACACAAAAGACCCTGAATAGTGACAGCAATCTTGAGAAAGAAGAACAAAGTGGGCACTATCACACTACTTGTTACCAAATTATCCTAGAAGGCCACAGTAATCAAAACGACATGGTACTGGCATAAAAAACAGACACATAGATCAATGGAACCAAATAGAGAACCAGGAAATAAATTCACACTTACATGGTCAACCTATGACAAAGAAAGCAAGAATATACAAGAGGGCAAAGGAGGCCCATTCCATAAATGGTGCTGGGAAAACTGGACAGATACATGCAACAAAAATAAAACTAGACCACCTTCTTACACCATATACAGGAATAAACTCAAAATGGATTAAAGACTTAAATGTAAAACCTGAAACCATAAAACTCCTAAAAGAAAACATAGACAGTAAAATCTCTTGGACATTTTTCTCTTAGCAATATTTTTTCTGACATATCTCCTCAGGCAAGGGAAACAAAAGCAAAAATAAACACATGGGACTACATCAGACTAAAAAGTTTTTGCGCAGCAAAGGGAACCATCAACAAAACAAAAAAGACAACCTACTGAATGGGACAAGATATTTACCAATAATACATCAAATAAGGGGTTACTATCCTAAATTTATAAAGGACTTGGACAGCTCAACACCAGAAAAACAATCCAATTAAAAAGTGGGCAGAACATCTAATTAGACACTTCTCCAAAGAAGACATGTAGACGGCCCATAGACGTATGACAAGTTGTTCAACATCACTAATCATCAGAGAAATGCAACTCACGACCACAATGAGATACCACACCTGTCAGAATGGCCATCATCAATAAATCAACAAGAAGCAAGTGTTGGTGAGGATGTGGAGAAAAGGAAACCGTTGTGCACTATTGGTAAGAAGGCAAATTGGTGCAGCCACTGTGGAAAACAGTGTGAAGTCTCCTCAAAAAATTAAAAATGGAACTGCCTTATGACCCAGTGATTCCACTTCTGGGTATACATCAGGAAAAAAACCCAAAACATGAATTCAAAAGAACACGTGCACCCCTGTGTTCACTGAAGCAGTAGTTACAACAGTCAAGATACGGAAGCAGCCCGGGTGCCCACCACTAGACAAGTGGGTAGAAAGCTCTGGCACACACAAACAATGGAATATGCCTCAGCCCTAAAAAGAACAAAATCTTACCAATCGCGACAGCATGGATGGACCTAGAGGGCGTTATGCTAGGGGAGATCAGCCAGTCAGAGAAAGACAAGTACCGTATGATCTCACTTATGTGGTGTCTAATGACAAAAACAGACAAACAAGTTAGAGACAGACTTACAGATACAGATAGTGGACTGGTGGTTGCCAGAGAGGTGGGGGGGGCAGGGGGGAGGGATTGGAGACTGGGTGACAGAGGTGAAGGGATTGCCGGTGGCTGTGGGGAGGTTCCCCTGGGAAGGCTGGCAAGTGGGTGACGTTAGACCAGTGTTGGAGCCCCAGAGGGCCGCATGGGTCCTGACAAGAGCAGACACTGACTCTGGACTGTAGGAACCAGGTGGTAGATACAAATGCTCAGAGCCCCCAAAAAGAACCAAAACAGAGGATCCTGAGCCAATTTAGACTGCGCGGTTACATTTCTTGAGACCAAGGCACACACCCACACTCGGAGTAAGGGTTTGATAGGTAATCGGAGTGGGCAAGGAAAGCACTGGCTGTGTAAAACGGCTGGACATACACGCATACGGGCCTGTTCACATGCCTTCAGGAGTGTTTGCTCACACTCGCCATGAGGGTGCTGAGAGCGTGTCCCCGTTAGGTCCCTCCGCTTTTGCGGTGGGTCTGGGTGTGAGGGGGTGGGAGAGGAGGCTGGTATAACTATGCCATTCTTCCCGTCACTGGCACATAATGGTAATGACAACGTATTTGTCTTTCTTTCACGCATCACAACTTTCTCCTAACCTGAGGCAGGAATTCCAGGTCTGGTCAGAAGGAGGCGTGCTTCCAGGCAAGAAATTGTAAATCTGCTGTTACACTTTTATGGCAGAATTCCTGAGGCCCTGATTGGGATATGCTTTCACTCCATCTGGCACAAACAGGATTAAGACGAATGTACCTATATGATCTAATAATGGTAGAAATCGCCCGTTAGTCCTGTACCAATGGGGAGAAGGGGAAATAATAGCTGAGGGTAAAGGAATGAAGCCATGGGTTATACAATGAGAGACATCCAGTGTTTTTCACAAAAAGGCTCTGAACTCTCTTATGCCAGATGCCTGAGAGTGTACAACCCTCTGTAGCTGAGACCATTCCTTTTTTGGAACCTGAGCCTCAAAGGAAGACTGCACACCTGTGTGGCCTTGCCCCAGGGGACATTTTTGTCATACAATATGATGATGGACTGGACTAATCATTAATGACTAAAAGGCACTCCAGGAATGCGCCAGTACTTTTGACCTTTATTTTGAAGGTTGTAGCTACCACCACTGCAATGTGGTCTAACACTGGCATTGTTGGTAAAATTATAATCCCAATACAGTCAAATGTGCTGGGAAGTACATTTAAACTAAAAACCTACTATATGTACCCCACACATACTTCTCCAAATATTAAGTATATTCACAATGATACTGTTGCCGTATCTGTACTATAAATGCTACATCCAATGGAGATGCTCAGACAGAGAGGATCATGTTGTCATAAGGTAACCAAGGTCAAAGACCGGGGGTGGGGGGGAGGGTGGATAGAGATTTATGCCAATCACGTGGTCAATGCTTTAATGAATTCTGCCTACAGAATGAAAGCCCTGTAAACATTACAGATGCTGAGCTAAGTGGATTTTTTGTTTTGTTTGGTGAGCACACTGATGTGCTGGGAGGGTGAGGTGCCCTGACACTGCGGGGAGGGGTTGGGGTCCTCCCAGACCTCGCCCTATGTGTGTCCTTTGTAATAAAACTATACTGACCAGTATAGAGCTTTCCTGAGTTCTGAGTCATTTATAATGAGTGAACTATCCAATTTAAGGTGTCGTGGGAACCCCTGCATTTATAGCCAATCTTTGGAAACGTGGGTGGCCTGGGGACCCCCAATGTGTGGCTGGTGTCTGAAGAAAGGGCAGCCTTGTAAAGGACTTTGTCCCTACCTTGTGGGCTCTAATATTAACTCTGGGCGGTCAGCGTCAGGGTGGCATTGCAGCGCACCCAGTTTGGGGGGGAAGAGGGCACACCTGCGCCCACACAGCAACGGCGATGGGACTTCGTATGCCGTTTTGCTCCATGAGAGGGATGTCACTCCAGGGGAAAGATCCACACATGTGCATACAATCACACCACATCAACTCACAGATGGGCATGGTCCACACCCCATGACACCAACGTGTACCATCTAAAGGGAACACAGCTGCTTGTGGAAAGATGGCCACAGGTCTTTATCCAGAAAGTCCTTTTCTTGCACGGCACTATTAACCCTCACTCCCATCACAAAGATGGAATTGGGCTGCTTCGCTAGAGGAAAGCTAGCAAGGACTCACCTTGCTTAGCATCTGGGTTTTTTTCCTCAGGAAGTGACTGACCCAGAAAATGCAATTTTTTTTTTTGTTGTTTGTTTGTTTCTCTTGAGGCCACCAGCATTTACAGAAAAGAAAGCCCTGGGAGTATCAGGTCATGCAGTGTCCTGTGTGCACAGGTCATTTGTTCTGCTGACTTTAGCAAGTCAGATGGGAAGCAGTGGTCAGGATGAGGGACACTATAAGCAAGAGCAGAGGACACTTACGCACGCCAGGGGGTGGGCCTCTCGAGTCTTTCTTGAATGGCAACTAAAACATTCTTAATCAAAGAGTTCAAACTGCTGCTGAAGAAAGGTCCCTCCCAACAGTGTGTACCTGATGCTGCCACATCTGAGAGCCCGTGGAACTGGGCATCCCTCGGCCAGAGACTATCCTTCCAGCCCCTCCAAGTAAACTGTAACTAACCTGTAATGCACATGCCCAGGTTTTCATAGATGGACATTGAGTAAGAAAAATAACTCAAGGGAGCAACCTTTCTTTTGTCTTGGAGGGTAAAGCATAGTCAAGTTTATTCTTCTTAAACACAAAATAGTCTTTGGTTGTACAAACATCACTAGTTACAGTTTTGCCCAGAGGTTAGGGAGGGTGCAGTTAGTCAATGGCCAGAACTCCTGAGGGATCATTTTAAAATGCTGACACCCGGGTTAAAAACTCAAGTAAGGGTGGTGTTGGGGCTGGTCAAGCCCCCCAACCCAAGTCTAAGGTAAGTGTCAACACCATGACCCTGTAGGACAGGGGTGTCAAATTCATTTTCACCGGGGGCCACATCGGCCTCATGGTTGCCTTCAAAGGGCTGAAATAATTTTAGGACTGTATAAATGTAACTACTCCTTAACTGTTAAGGAGTTGAAATTACATTCAGCCCTTTGAAGGCAACCACGAGGCTGATATAGCCTCTGGTGAAAATGAGTTTGACACCCCTGGTCTAGGAGGACACCGGGCCCAGCCAAAGTGCATTAGTGCACCTCCTTGGGGCCAGTAGCTCCTTGGCAAAGTCTGGGGGCAGTTGTTTCAGGGAGGTGTTGGGGGTGGGTCAGGGGAGGGAGTTGCCGTGGTGCTCAGGCAGCCTCTTCAGGGGCCCATGGCTTGGTCTGTCCCTCCTGGGACTTGCTCTGTGTCATCCTGGCCGCCCTCCACAGCACAGGCTTCTGTTGAGCTCTACACAGGCTCCGGTGTTTATCCTCACCTGAGGCCATGTTTTCATCGCTTGTAGAGACAGAGAAGGAGAGAGAGGATCATCGATGGGAGAGAGAGGAACATCGACGCGCGAGAGAGACTCAGAATTGAACCCACAGCCCTTCTGTTACGGGACAGTGCTCCAACCAACTGAGCCACAGCTGCCAGGGCTGCTTCGATGCTCTTCCACACCCATCTTCATCACCTGGAGCTTGCTGGGGTGAGGCGCGGCCCCAATGCTGCAGGCCCTGTTTCTCAGCAGCTGCCTCCTGGGTATTCTTGTCACCTGAGGGGCCCCCAGGAACTTGATGACATCGACTCAGGGTGTTACTTCAGCTCTCAGAAGGGCTGCTCTGCTGCCCCTGGTCCTCAAGGCGGGGCGAGGGCTGCTGGGACCGCAGGTCACTGGGAGCATCTTCTCACAGGTCTGGGCGTCATCCTAGGTCTCAGCCAGCCACAAGCCTTGAGGCTGAGGTCGGTGAGCCGCAACAGCAGTCTCTGTGGCCGGTTCCCAGGCACATCCAGCACCAGCAGCTCGGCCGTGTGGGCACGTTCCTGCAACAGGATGACTAGGTGGTCGTCCCTCAGGGAGAGGACAAGGCCCCGATCTCAGGCCATAGCACCTCCAGGCAGTTCTAGTGCATGTTGATGTTGGTCAGCTCGGTCAGCTTGGTCAGCCTCCCCAGGGAGCGGGGCAGGGCCATCAGCAGGTTCTCTGTGAGGACTGGCTCAGACAAGTTCTCGCAGGACTTGATGGCCTCAGTCACCTTGCACAGGTGGTTCTGGTCCACCTTTAGGGTAGACAGTTGCTTCAGTTGACCTAGGCAGGGAGGGAGCCACTGCAGTAGGATCTGGGAGAGCAGCCGGTGGGTGAATAGCACCACCCCCACCCCAGCTCCCTGCAGCCTCCAGTCCATTCTCCAACACACCCAGGCATACCAGGCGGAGCGCAGGTTCCGAGTTGCAGCCTCGGGGTGTCAGATGGCACTTCCACATCATTGCCTCCCAAATCCCAAAGACAGGGGATGCAGGTAGGGACTTGAGCACGCTCCACTGGAGCTCCAGAGTCACCAGGTTAGCGTGGTTGCTCAGATTCCCCAGCAGGGCCTGCAGCGATGCGTTGTCATTCGGGGCCAGCTGAGCAAGGCTGTGCGGCTGAGTGTGCCCTCGGGGAGCCTAGATGAAGGATTCCCGCTGTTGTCCACAGTCTCATGGCCTTGCAGGAGAACTCGATGCTCTCAGGGATCTCGGGGCTGTGTTCCGGGACATGTCCAGCTCTGCCAGTTGCATGAAGTTGACCACCTCCAGAGGCAACTTCAGATCTCCTCGTCACTGAGGCCCAGCTCGCGCAGGTTCAGCAGCCTACAGAAGGGATTGGGCTGCAGACTCAGCAGGTTAGCGTTGGGAGCAGCTCCTCCAGGCTGCGGCTATAGCTGTAGATCTCTTGGGGCGCAGCCTGGAGAGGGAATGCCTCTTGTCCAACAGCTCCACGTTCTGGCTGTAGTGCCACAGCCGGATGCACTGGAGCATGTTGCAGATCGGCTGGGTGCAGACAGGTGGAAGCACTGTTCGGGGCACCAGTGGCAGGTGGGGGTGGAGCTCAGCCCGCTTGAGTTCCTGGGCACCTGGGCTGGGACAGGTGGTGGGGAGTGGGAGTCCGGAGAGCAGCAGCGCCAGGCCGGGCCCAGACTCAGCATGCTCTGAACACTGCGACCGACCCTCTCATTTGTCCTGGTCCCCTGGGCCCAGCCTTTCCACTGGTCTGTGGAACTAGGCGGCACACAGAGGCTCACTTTTCTGTCTGGGACACTGCAGGACTGCTCCAGCCAGCCAGCCAGGGACTTGGTGCCTTGGGGCCAGTCCGGTTGGTTGTGTATGGACTCTCCTTTCACCTCCCGGCACCCCCTGAAACATCCTCTCCCCCTACCCGGCTTCCAGTTCCAGGGTCCTAAGGATCTTGTGCATGCCTGCCCTCCTCCTGGAGCGCCATCTGCAGGCCGCCCCCCAGAGGACTCACACTAGCGGCCCAGCCTTCCTTTTCCCCAGGGAGGACTGTCCACAGATCCCTGGTACAGTTCTTCCCCGGGGCACCTGCGTTCTGAGTGCTGCTGCCCACTTGCCCTCCGAGTTCTGGTGATCTCATGGCCCTCTGACACCCTCCATTTCCTTAACCCTGTGGTGAGCAATTAGCCTTTGATCTTCCACCTCTGAAACACAGACAGGATGTCCTTCATTTCTGTGGGAGGGCTCCACCTGTGGGGTTATAATTACAGCACCCAGCCCATATGCCTCTCCCACATGCCCAGGACAGTAGGGGGTACAGAGCTCCTACTGTGTGCTCCTGTCTTACAATATTTAATTTTCACAGTAACTGTACCTGGGAGATGCTGTGGCCCCATTTTATTGATGGGAAAACTGAGGGTCATAAGTGAGTGGGTGAGAGTTGCAGAAATGGAACTTGGACTCCCCTGCCCATGTCTTACCAGTAATTGGCCCTGCTTCAGGGGCCTGGGCACATCAGAAGGGGCCTCGCTGCATGGTGGAAAGAAAGTAAGTGTTGGCCTCGTGGCCTCAAGCAGGCCTCACATTTCTAACCTGTAAAATGGGAAGACGAGGTCTTTGCATCTGTTATCCATTGCTCGTAAAAAACCATCCCAAAGTGTAGCGGGTTAGAATAATGGTATTTATTCACTCTACCCTTCTGGGCTCAGGGCTTGGCTGTGGGTTTCCTTGTGTATCTGTGGTCAGCTGGAAGGTCAGCTCCTGGGCTCAGATGGCCTCCCTCACACGTCTAGGGTTTGGCAGCTACTGGTTGGGTGATGGGGTGTGACTGGGCCACAGGGTTCTCGTCCTCCAGCAGGCCACCCTGGCCTTGTTCACATGGCAGCGGGGGTCAGAGTGCAGCAAGATGGAGCAAGCTCCACACAGCAACATTTGTCACACTCACAAGTCTACTCTTCTGTATGCTTCATGTTGCCTAGCCTCCCCGAGGCCAGAGCAAGTTACACGATCAAGGTTAGAGTCGGTGTGTGAGGGCAACACCACAGGGCACGGCTAGATGAAGGGGAATAACTTGCGGCCATTTTTGCAATTGGCCACAAGGTCCCTGGCAGAGATATTGGGAAGGGCAAATGAGATGTGACTAAGTAGATTCAAAGCAATAGTCATAAAAATAATGGCAAACAAATACCTGCCCATAGTAGGGGATTAAAACACGTTAAATAAACAATTCTCGTTTTTATAGATGATGTTCAGAGAAGTTGAATAACTTCCAGGGTAACACAGCCAATTTGTGGAAAAGCTAGAATTTGCACCCAGGGCAGTCTGCTTCCAAAGCTCATGTTCCCAGCTGCCATCCTGTGCCCACTTGACAGCACATTTATTCCATTCCATCATTAATTGGGACTAAAGGAAGCCTTGATCTGTCTTGCAAGCCATGCTTCTCCCTCTGACCCTCCCCCTCATTGTTCTCAGACCTGGAGACTGCCTGGCCTCGTTGTAAGGAGAAGCCTGTTTTCCTCGTCTGTACCACAAGGTCAGGGCAGTCAAGCTAGGCACAAAGCAGAAACCAGAGATCATTTGTTTAAATAAATCACCCACCGAAACCCACAGAGACCTAAAGGTCTCGACTTTCATCCTCGCCAGGTTGTAATGAGGGCTCCCAGCCCCCTTGGGACCAGGGGCTGTGGCTGGTGGTGGTGTCAGAGGGCTCAGCAGGGAGCCAGGACTTTCATCCCCGCCGCCTCCGGATATTAAAAGAGTCAGTCCTCCACTCCCTGGTGCCAGGCAGATATGGGGAGAGCCCAGACTTCCACCCCCAACCCAGCAGTAGAGAGGGGGTGCCCCTCTCCTCATTGGGGTGGTATCAGAGGAGGCTTTCATCACCACCTGATGACAATGAGGCCACGTGTGAGCAATAATGAGATACTCGTGCTGGTCCCTATGGTGAAGGCATCACTAGAGCCCTGTGGGGAGCAGACCTGCACTCTCCCACCCGCCAGCAGTAGGGAGAGCCTCATTGCTCAGACCTTAATGGAGGCTAAGCGGGGAACCTGGGTATCCACACTCACCTGGCGGTATAAGGCAGGACCCCACCCCTTGAGCAGTCTCAGAAAATACAGCTAAAGCAGATGGTTTAAATGAGACCCAGAGGCACATACTACTCAGACTTCCAGGTTTCAATCCATGACCCTCCACCCTAGCCCCCGGTCTGGACACATTGCCTGGCCAAGTGGCCAGGATTGGGTGGCGTTGGCCCCTTGCCACCACAGCCTGGCGAGCAGCTGGCTGAGGGGAGTGTATTGTGGCAGGCAACTGTCTGTGACCTGGGGGCTGAGCAAAGATTGCTGTAAAGGACAGGTGTGACTACCAATAGGAATAAAGGAACTTCGTGGGGTAGTAGAGATGTTCTCAAACCAGAACAGGGTGGTAGTTTCACTTGATAAATCTACCAAAAATCATTAAGCTGCACACTTAGAAAGCGTGGATTTTACGACGTGTAAGTTATACCTGAATAATGTAGTTAAAGAAAGAGTAAAGTAGTTAAAAAATAAAAAAAAATTTTTTTAAAGCCTGGACTAAAAGTTAAACTCGAGGATGGGGGTAACTTTTAGTTTCAAATAGTGTGGGGTCACAAAGGAAACTTCCTCTAACGTGGAAGCTTGTCGAGTAGACCATTGGCTGCTTAAAAATAAGTCGTTTAACATGAGAGACAAAATATTCAGGGTCCCAAAAAGAAGAAACTAAAAAAGAGACCAACCTCCTGAGAGCATCAACCTCAGGTCAGATTTAAGTCGCCACAAGGGGGCAGCATCCCTCCACCTCACACCTCACCCTCCCCACCTGTGCCAGGAACTGCTAGGTTGGTACTACATTAGTCTACACTCAACCTACCTCTAAAAATAAAGGTGGAAAGGTAAAGTTTGTGAGGAGAGGAGAGGGGAGGGGAGGGGAGGGGA
>VMDR010009848.1:0-32311 GCA_007922815.1 Macrotus californicus | reverse complement strand
ATTTTATTTATTGTGAAATGCGGATCTGTTACCATGGTTACCGGTGTCTTATTTATAATTGCAGATTTCCTTTTCCTGGCAGTTAAAGGCTAGTTTAGTAACCAATAGCAAATCTACCCTTTTCAACATCAACCCTACTTTAGTTGATAATTAATAAATCACTGAAAATTGCATATAAATAACTTAGGCTTAGATTTTAGAGTGGATGGAGGCACTTTGCGCTGCCTTCCCAAAATATGTTTATGCTTGTTTTTAAACAGAATATCATAGTCCTCACTATGTTGGCACAAATTAGTAGAATGAAAGAGAAAATGGTTTATCTCAACGCTTTTACATGAAAATGATCAGCAAATAGCCCTAGCAAAATGAAAGGAGCCATAATTGAGGCATTAGAAGGTTTTGTTGCGAGACAACATGATGCTTTGTAAACACAGACTACTCTAAAGCGATCTAGCACAGCTCAATCTAGTTGGCTCTGACTGGAAATAATTTCTTTTGGGGCTTAACTGTCCGAAGTAACACCTCATGGGTAACTCTAGTCTTTTGACTTCTCATACTGAGAACCAGCCCCAATGAATCTCAGTGCCAGAAAGAAGACACCTGTGTGAGGGCCACCGAAGCAGAACGCCCAGGACCAAAACCCAGTCCTCTGTATCAAATCGCCATCAGTGGGGTGTATCTGTGCTTTCTCTGTTTTCATCTTTTTTAGGTGGGAGGCAGGCAAAGTTGTTGCCTTGAGATTGCTATAAACTATACTTTTAGAGAACAAGAAATACTAGAAAATATTTGTTTTCACCCTCATTCTAACAATGCAGTCTCAGACAAAGAGAAGACACCCAAGGAACCCTCACCTTTCCTGGGGTAGAAGATTGATTGATCAATCCGGGGAAAGGACACCGTTGTTAAAGAAAATTTAAGTTCCTATTGATCTGAGATTTGGATAAGGAACTACTTTCTGAGCACACAATCAGTGGAAGGACTCAGAAAGAGAAATATCAATATATATGCTCAAAAACAAAGAACTTTCGTATGTTCAAAATATAATTATCATTAAATGACAAATAGGAACAGTATTTAGCCACTGAGAAGAACAGAAAGAGGAGAATATTTTTATATATTTAACAAATTTATATTAAAAAAAGAGTCATTAAGTATGAAATGATGGAAACACCGAATTCACAGAAGAAATACAACTGATCAATAACTACATCAGGAAAACACATGAAGTTGCTGATGTTAAAATAATAAACCTTAGAAAGAATAAGGAGATGCTATTTTTCTTCTATGAAATTAGCAAAGACTAAAAATACTGGGTAGACATTGTCGCTTTCAATGGCAAAGACTGCTTCTGGTTTGGACTCTGCAGTTAGATGACCTGGATCCCAAATTCGGCTATGTGATCTAGGGAAAGTTATGTAACTTCTTCATGCCTCAGTTTCTTATCTGTAAATGGGCATGAGATAACACCTACTTCATACTGTTCTGAATACAGGTAAATGAAATAACGAACATAAAGCATTTAGGCTGGCTCATAAGACATCCCCAAAAAAGGGGGGAGGAAGGGTGGGTAGGAGTTTAACCTACAGATTGTAATAAAACCAGAAGGCAATGTGGCAATACTTAGCCCAAACCTTTAGTAATCATCAAGTCTATTTTTAGGAAACTGTTCCAAGAAAGTAATCTGATGTGAATAAACATCAGGTGTAAAGATGGTGATAAAGATGAAATATTCCAAAAGACCTAAATCGTCAACAACAGGGAAAGGGCTTTAACTCGATTATGGGGCATTTCTCTATGATGGAACACAATGTGGTTCTTAAGTTATATTTTTCAAAGAGGTTTTAATGATGTGACATATGCTTAAAAATAGCATTAAATTTAAAAAGCACAATATGAGATTATATTCATGACATCTCAATTCTGTGATGAATATAGATATAAATTTAAAACACAAAGTACAGAAAAATATCAAGAAAACAGAAAACATAATGGTGGCTATTATTTCTGAGCAGTGAGATTATGGATGTTTTTTATAGATATTCTTCTGTGATTATTTTTTCCATGGTGTTCCTGTATCACTTTTTCTACAATTAAGATGAAACCTGAGAAGGAGAAGAAAAAGAGCAAGAAATTGAAAACTTATTTGAAAGAACAATGAAAGAAAACTTCCCTCGTTTGGTGAAGGAAATAGGTATACACGTCCAGGAAGCAGACACTTCCAAACAAAGTGGATCCAAAGAGGCCTACTCCAAGACACATCATAATTAAAATGCCAAAGGTTAAAGATAGAGAATCTTAAAAGCGGCAAGAGAAAAGCAGAGAGTTACCTAAAAGGAGTTCCCATAAGACTGTCAGCTGATTTCTCAAAAGAAACCTTGCAGGCAAGAAGGGACTGGCAAGAAGTATTCAAAGTGATGAAAGGCAAGGACCTACATCCAAGATGACTCTATCCAGCAAAGCTATCATTTAGAATGGAAGGGCAGATAAAATGCTTCCCAGACAAGGTAAAGCTAAGAGTTCATCATCACCAAGCCCTTATTATATGAAATGTTAAAGGGACTTATTTAAGAAAAACAAGATCAAAACTATGAACATTAAAATGGCAATAAATTCACAACTATTAACAACTGAGTAAAAAAAACAAACTATCCAAACAGGCAGAACCGAAACAGAATCATAGATATGTAGATCACATGGAGGGATATCAGCTGGGAGGCAGAAGGAGGAGAATGGGGGAAAGATGCGGAGATTAAGAAGCACAACTTGGTAGGTACAGTATGAACAGGGGGGTGTTAAGAATATATAGAAAAAATGTAGTAGTCAAAGAACTTACATGCATGACCCATAGACATGAACTTAGGTGGGGGATTGGTGGAGGTAAGGAGGGCACTGGATGGAAGGCGGTAAAGGGGGAAAATTGGGACAACTATAATGGCACAATCAATAAAATATATTTTTAAAAAAGATGAACCTGAAATCAGAAAAGAAGATGAGGTAACACAGTAGAATACATCCTTTGCTTCTCAGAAAATTCAAAATATTTTCTCAAAGCTACATGGCAGGAAACACGAGGAAATAAATCTGTGAAAGACACAAACAAAAATGTATGTTTTAATCTGACTGATCCTTAACAGCTGAATTGAATCTCTACCCACAGATGAGTTTCTGTTTGTAACTATGGCTCTTCAATTAGCAATGTTTCTTGTGGGCTATGAGCCACGTGAGGAAGACCATGTTGAACAAAGCAGGCCCCATCTCTACCCTCACGGAACTCACCATCTGGTATTTGCTAATTCCAGATACAAATCTCAGATTCTCACGTAGCTAGACATTTGTACATTTTTCTGGAGTTCTTTAGAAAGTATGTATAAAATGCTATATTTTTTTGGTTCATTGAAAGGAATTTTTTTTTGAAACCCGAAAGAAAAAACGAGACATCCAAAGCGTATGAGAGGCTGGCCTTGTGGACGTGGTTGGAGGGAAAATCAGCCGGGTCTGAGGGAGAGGGAGCTGATGTCTGAGGATACAGCTGTGCCCAGGGTCACAGAGAGCACCATTGTTTGTCCTCAGAAACTGTTGCTTTCGTTCAGCAACTCCCACCCTGCCCTCCAGAGAGGAGACAACCAGTCACAGTCCCCATGCACTGTTCCTTTGTCAAGTGTTCTCATTCCTTCTTTTCTTAGTATTTCTTCCCTACAGGGGCCTTGATAAAGGTAATGAAGCAATGGAAACAACTCAAAGAAAGCACATTTCTATGAAGTTGTTTCTGAGAGTGTATGAGTGTGCCTCTTTCTCACTCGGCCTTATATTAAATACATACTTATACATACACACACTCATGTTTGTATACACGTGCACACACATGCACACACGGCAATGCAGATAGGCATTTTCATAAATGAAAACTCTGAAGCACATTTAAACGTTCTTGTTAAGAAAGAAAGTACACTATGGTATGAGTGCATGCAAAATAAAATAATTAAGAAAAGCCACATAACTTGAAGGGGCCAGAGTTTTTCTATAAATGTTATGCTTTTAATCCCAAGTAAAAACAGATTAGAAAGATTTACTTGAAATAATAGTTGAATGACCACAATTCAACCACCTTCTGTCTCACCTTTTGGGAAAACAATCAAGGACGAGAAAATACTTAAAAAGTAAAGCCGGAGCAGACATTGCACGAGGCGCCCCCTCACCTTCCTCCTCTGCACACGTTTCCACCGGACTGCACGTGGCGGTCAGCTTTCCAAGGCCTCGGCAGATTAGCAAACAGAGTCCTCCCCCCGCTTTCGTACAGGGAGGGCAACATGAGATAACAGTGAAAGAAAGGGAAAAAAATAAAACCATAAACTGTGGGTGCAGAAACTCAAGGAGCAAAGTTGCCAGGCTGCATGCACTATAGGGGCAATTAAATGCCGTCGCTTCCCCTCCTGTGCGGGGGCCAGGTTCTGGATCCCGCGTGGATGCCGGAAACCTTCGAGAGCCCTGAGTGCTGGTTATACTAGGTGTTTTAACTGTACGCGCATGCACACACCTTTCCGCTCGAAGGAAGTACTTCACGGCTTCTCTTTCCATCACCGAACTGCCGGCATCAGTACTGTTGCGCTTCGGGGCCACTATTAAGCCAAATAAAGCACACCTGAACACAAGCACTGTGCTACTACAACAGTCCATTGAATCACCAAAACAGACGCCACCTGCTTAAGGGGCGGGGCGCATGGCCCACGGTCCAGCGAGGGGACGCTGGCCGACGGGATGAGTCACGTCCCAGACGCTCGAGCACCCAGGGGTCTTGGGTTTTCATCCTGCTACTCAGAGGGGTGCACAGTTTAAAACTTACGTGAGTTGTTTATTTCTGGAATTTTCCATTTACTATTTCCCAACGAGGCTGCACTGGGGTAATTAAAGCCTCAGAAGATGAAACCACCGACGAGGCGGGACCCCTGCAGACCTCGGCGGGTCCTGAAAAAACCACTACTTCCCATCGCTGTGCCGAGTACACTTCCACGCCGACTGGGGTAAGTCTTGAATGAAGTGGTTCAATTGTACTGTGTGTACTCTGTTGAAGTTATCGTGGTGGGAAATACATCTCAGGTTATTGTCTACATAAAAAGTTTTAAAACAAGTGAGTTTAAAGGAGCGAGCTTTTGACTCTGAAAAAGTTCTCGTGGTGTGGCTCCGTTGGTTGAGAGTCGCCCCTGCACAGCCCAAGGTGGCCAGTGTGATTCGTGGTCAGGGCATGTGCCCAGGGTGCGGCCTGGTCCTCAGTTGGGGCGTGTAGGAGAGGCAACTGATCGATGTTTCTCTCACACACAGATGTTTTCTCTCCTCTTTCTCCCTCCCTCCCCCTCTCTCTAAAAGTACATAAAGTCTTTAAGAGATAAAGCAAACAGGTCATTCATTTTAGGAAAGCGCACATACACGCACACACACGTTTCTATCCAATAATTAGCTGGACGTCAGGAAGATGCTTTTCTTTGTGACTCAAGCTAGAGGAAGAAACTGCTTTGGTTTTTTGGAACATAGGGTTTTGAAAATATCCCCAGGGAATAAGCAATATCTTTCTTTAAACTCCAGAGATCAATGTAATTACTTCAAAAGGCAGATCAATGTGGTTCGCGTGAATATCAAACAGAAATGCTACCCACTCCTCCCAGAAGAGATTCATCTTCATTACACGGGTAAACAGAACTTTCCCATTCTACAGAGCTCCGACTGCTTTCCAGACATTCCGGTACACGCAGGGCCAATTCTGCCACTCTGAATTTTCCTGGAGTGAGAGTAACTTACCAATAATGCATCAGTAGATTTTACAATGAACCCTATAACCCCTGATCTTCGAGATACAGATGTTTCTCTCTCACGTTGATCTCTCTCTCTCTCTCTTTCTTTCTTTCTCTTTCCCTCCCTCCCTCTCTTTTTTTCCCTCCCTTCTTCTTTCTCTAAAATCTATAGAAACATACCCTCAGGTAAGGACTAAAGCACAGACTTCTTTTATCAGGGAATGCAGGGGAATTACTCTTTAAAACTTGCTGGACAAATGACACCGAGCAGAAAACTTAACTTTGTGCTGAATATAAAGCCACAAACATAAATGGATAGCATAGCTTTTTCTGTGCTAAGATTTCATGAACAAAATAGAAATAAATTCTTTTTTTTTTATTTTGTTTTTCTCCACCCCAAATTTTAAATTAGGACTGCGTTTCAGTACATACTTCCCTTCATTAAGAAAATAAACCTAATGGAAAGGTATAAATATGATACTATAAACAAGTATATATCATTAATACAGTATTAAAAGTAAAAATAATATTAAAAACTAAGGTCAGCGCCCCCCTTTTTTTCCGCCTAGTTTGTGAGGTATCGTCATCTTCCAAGCTGTCTCAATTAACCACAGCCCATAAACATGACCGTTGTCACAAATGCATGCTCTTCAAATCAGCCATCCAGTTACACGTGCCCGAGAGGAGCACGCATGTTCCCGGAGGAAAGGACTGCCTGTGGTCACAGAGCAGAATTCTGGGCAGTGGAAAGACAAGAGGGGTAGACCCCCAGCAGAACCCCGCTTGGATTGTGTGTTGCCTGCGGGAATGCTGTACTAAGAGCAGCTTACCCCCACAAAAATGGTCCCTCTGTGCCATGACATTTTGGTCTGGCGTGTCCTCCCCTTTAGCAAACGGCCTGGTCAGCCTCAGCCATGCCGCACTTCCCAGAATGTGTGTTCCCGGAACTCTGCTGGCTCTGAATGCTCAGAGGTGCACTCGCCCAAACGGAGTCATGGGCAGACGGCTCTTGTAGCCATTGTGTTCAGCAAGGTCTGCTGCATTCCTAGTGGAGACCACCTCAGCATATTTCATTTCCTTTTTTTTTCACTGAGGACCTCGTGAAACCAGCATTTCTGGAAACTTGCTTTAGGAAATGTTGGCTTCATGGGTCACTTTAACTCGGAAGTGTTTTACATGCATACACACATGTGCTGTGTGAATTCGGAAGAACTGAACCAATGCCCTCTGTGGTCTGTGATTTACTATACAGTTTACTGTTAATTTGATAAGAGTATTTAAAAATATTATTTTTAACTATCCATTGTAAATGGAAACTGTTATTTCATGGCGGAATCTTGAGGTAGGAATTGCTCCCCAGCCCAGGGGCTGTGTCCCCAAGACCTCAGTGGCCTGGGAGCAGGATCAGGCTGGGAAGAGTTAGGTCAATGTTGTGGAGGGAGCTGAGCTCCTGCTGCAGAAGGCCCCAGGACACCGGAAGTATGGGAACAGGCCCCATTGGTCTGAGAGGTGAAGAATCTCACTGGTGGGACACGCTTCCTTTCACAGACAGTGGGTCTTGGAGAAGATGCTCCAGCTGAGGATTGAATAAATAGGAGTCAGGAATTTGCAGCATTGGAGTGAGCTGGGAGGCGTGTCCCAGGCCAGGGGCAGCCAGAGACACAGAGGGGCCTTATCGGGTAAGTCAGAAACTTTGTTTTATTCTGAAGGAAAAGGGGAAGGTGAAAGTGCAGGTAGGTAGGACCAGGTCCTGGAAGGAGTTTGGACTCTGTGGTTCTTTTTTTGTTTTCATTTTTAATTGTATTAGGTCTGTCACTAAAACAACGATGACCTTGGATGTATTTTAGTGGAAATGGAGCCTGTGTCAGGGGCTGCTACCAGGTGTGATTTTTAACCCATTCTTTTGCAAACTTGCCACAAATAATGAAATCCTAGAGCTATTTATCTTCTTAGGAAACGAACACAGCTATTTCATATTTGAAAATTTCCACATGAAAAGCTCTATTTTTAGAAGCATATTATAAAAGAATCATTGTGCATAGAATATTTTATTTTGGTTTTTGTTTACTTGGATCTTGTTATATAGCACATTTGAAGTTAGTATTAATAGCTACATGGACACCTTGCCCAACCTTTTTTCCACATGAGGTTGTATGGTTGGGGAAAGTCTAAAGGATAGTTTGTGAGCAGCTGAATTTCATGCTGAACTGAAGATTGCCCAAGCAAAAATGCTCTTGTTGTCAGTCACTTTCTGTCTGTAAACATGCCAGAGACACCAGGACAGATGGAAATGTCGACCTTTCTGGTTTGAGCTATGAAAATAACAAGGCTAAGTCACAAGGACACAATGTTCTCTAATAACAGCAGGCACTTTACAAGGTCTCGGTGCTCAAGGACATCCAGAAGTAGTGATTGTTTTATCTCAGGGAGGCCTCTGGCTTTTACTTAACTCCAGTGGCCACACACAGGTCTGTCTCTCAAACAACAGCTTGACTCATGCTGCAGCCACCAGAGCCCCTGAGGGTGGCCATCAGCCTGGCATCACATACTGGAAGAATAAGCATTGTTAACTTAGAAATTGAGGAGGCAATAATTGAATGAAAAGTGTGTATTTGGGATGTTATCCACCCCCCCCCCAATTGGGTTTACGTTTGGATTTTACAAACCAAAAGGGCAAGCATTTGAAAACAGTTCCGTTAAGAAATTGGAAAGTACAGTTCATGAACCAAGACCCAACAGGTGAAATGATTCAGCTGCGGAGGGTGCTAGCAGCCTTCCAGTGGCAGGAGGAAGAGGACCAGCCCTCCTGGTTGTACGTTAGGAGACGATGAAAAGACCACACGTTTCCAATAAGAGCAACCTGGCTGTGAACCTCGACTCTTTTGTCTACTTGCTGTGCAACTGTGAGCAGATACTGATCTCCTTGGGTCTTAGTTTTCTCATCCGTAATGGGGTGTGATGTCTTCCTCAAAGAGTTGTTGGAAGGACCACATGAGACAGCATGGCAATGTACTTGGAGCAGGGGCACACTCCCTGGGTTTAGGATGGAAGCTTCTCCCAATCAGAGAGGAGGAAAGGACAGCCGGACACAGGAAGGGGAGCAGGGGGGCTCCCCTATTAACTGGGATGTTTTGCCTCTTTTATTACAAATGCATACGGATCTGAAGCAACTAGAACAAAATGTTGACATTTGTTAATCTAGAAACAGTGGTTATTTTCTGTGTTTTATTTTTTAAATTTAATTCTTTTAGTGTCTAGCACATAGGGAACACTCAATAGGGATTTAGATCCTTTCCGACACCCTTGTCAGAAGCTGAAGTCTCTATTAGGATGAATTTAGTGGGATCCAAGGAGAGGAAGCCTCAAGCCCAAGCCCCAGTGGAGTGTGCCCTGGGAGGCGGCTCGCACACCCACCGCCTCCCGAGTTCAACACAAGTTTGCCCTCCACCTGGGGGGCTGGAACAAATGTAAGGGGCCCTGCACTGATGTCCCAGCTTTCGTACTCAGAGTAGATGTGCTGTTTTCTGTGATCCGCACACTGCAGCTACATCCCACTTCCCCTGTGGGGTTTTCCACCAAGGACCACTGTTTATGTTTTCACTGACTGTAGCATCCGCACCCCTCCCAGTGTGGGTGTCACCATGGTTCGCATACCGGAGCCCTCCTGTCCCCACAATAATGTTTGTTTAGTCTGAACCATGTGTTCGGGTCCTCCTCATGGAAGTCCTGGGTGTGGGGCTATGACCGCGACTCTTACAGAGCTCCTCGGTGGGGTGCATGCCGCTCGAAAGCTGGCTGTCCTGGAGCCTGGTATCAATGGATCGCCGTGCAGACAGGGGCCACTGAGCCTGGAGGTGACATGGACCCATCTTTCGTGGACACTAGTGGTCACACAGCACCTCTTTCACCAACCTAGAGGGTTCCAGCCTCTGGAACAACACAGGGCTCTTCTGTTCAGTTGCTCTTTTCTGATCTCCTAGTCTCCTGTCTCTGTTCCCTCCCACCCTCCCCTCCCCTGGACCTGGAGGAAGGGAAAAGGAGGCCCTGGAGACAGAAATGAAATGAGTGCAGCCCATCTAGTGTGCATGGTGATGGGTGCCCCGTCATCTCTGTGCTATAGAAAAAGGCTCCTTGTTCCCACGTGCTGGGTTTTGAGAGCAGTGTTCGTCCCCTGCTGGAGAAAGAGAAAAATAGTTCTGTTTCTTTCTTTCTTTTTTTTTTTTTTGAGGCAGGGGAGAGGGGAGTCAGAATTGATGCAGGGGCATATATTGTCAAGTCACTCGGGGATATGCACAGAGGGATTTCAGAATGTTTTAGAATGTTAGAAAATGGCAAGTTAACAGCCAGCAGCGGTATTTACGGAAATTAGACAGTCTCTCAAATCATTTATCGGAGTACTTACAATTTCCATTTCAATAATAACGGGTGTTTGGGACTTGAATCATATTCAAGGCGTGAAAGAAAAGGCTATCTGCATTGAAATGGTTTGAATAAGTGGAAGAGCCAGAACTGCCTGGGCAGATGCTGCTGCCACAGCGTTTTTGCATGATGCCCAGGAGTAGCCGAGGAAGAAGCAGAGACAGGCGGTGCTCATCCTGGCACCAGCCGCTGTCACTCCCAGCTTGTCTGAAACCAGAAGTCCAAAAAACTCGGGGACTGGTTCGTGGGTGGAGATCAGGATGACAGCTAGTGGGGGCGGGGTAGAGGGATTGAGGAAAAAGGAGAAAGGACTCACAGACATGGACCACAGTGTGGTGATTGCTGGGGGAGAAGGAATAAGGGGACTAAAGGGTAATGGAAAAAATACAATAAAGATTTTAAAAAAATATATCTGCCACCTTAACTGCAACAGCAAACAGTTTGGCTTCCTTTAGGAGAAAAGAGGAAACTATGGTCTAGAAAATGCTGCTCTCTTCCTTGAAAAAGACTCCCACCCCTCGGTATTTTAAAATAATGAAACGGCAATATCCTTGTAAGCCCCAAGGCAATCTCCTGGAAGCAACTATAGCACGTGGGGGACTGGCTCAGGGCCTGATGAGGGGGAGTGAGGAAAGGGGAAGTCAAGGGGAGGAGAAGCCGTCAGTGAAGTTCAGGTGCACGCAGCGCCCTGATGAGGCTTGGTGAGGGCAGCGCAGCTCACCTGGGAGGAGGGGAACGCGGGAAATCCTGAATCCCATCCTTTTTACGAGACTTAGTGCAGATCTCCATGTTCTTTTGTGGGCACATCAGTAAAATTATTCATCGGTTACTTTGCAGAATGACCTGCGTAAATAAAACCAAAATGAAACAAAAAAAAAAAGGCTCATTAAATTGGAACTCTGTTGCCATCAGAAAACCCAACACCTAGCAGTTATTTTCATGGTAATTTTCATGATCTGATCATTTAACCAACATGCTCAGTGGGGGATTTGTTCATCCTCTGTTCTCTCGTGTGGCTGTCTTAGAGAGACTTTCACTTTTGAGGACAACAACATTTAATGAAGGCAGCAAAACAGACGGAAGAAGGATCACAAAACCAAAATCCAAGGGAAATGGCACCTTGACTCTCTTCTGCCCTCTGCTGGGTGTTGTGTGTATCGTGTGTGTGTGAGAGAGAGAGAGAGAGAGAGAGTGTGAGTGAGTTGGTGAGGCGGGCATAGTTCCCTACCTCATTTCTTCCTAGAAGACAGCGTTGCAGTGGGTCTACATGTGACAGATATTTCTATTCTGGTGACTCTCATCAGAGTGAGTCAGGTGTTTACTTCTTCTGATTTTCAATTGTTAAACTTATGATAAAATATTGATAACATAAAATTCACCATTTTCACCACCTGTAAGTGTGTAGTTCAGTGGCATTGAGCAGGCTCACGCTGTCTTGCAACCATCACCATCGTCACCTCCAGAGCCCTTTCATCTTGCAAAACTGAAATCCTACACTGAACTCCCCCACCCGCCCTCCCTCTAGCGCCTGGCGACCAACACACCACTTTCTGTCTCCATGAACTGGACCACTCTGGGTACCTCATACAGTGTTCGTCTTTTGTGATCACTGCTATTTTTAAATCTCCTAATGAAATATTAAAAGGCAACAACATGATGGGTAACGATGAGAGGAGACGAAACTTAAAGAGTATACGCAGCAAGAGCATGTGGCGAGTACAGGAAGGAGACGGGGAGTTAACATGCAGAGAGTAGCAACTAGATACAGGAGCAGCTAGTGACTCCAGGCAAGGGCTTCATAAGGAAATACAGCTACGACGTGGGAGAGCTTGGCTTTGAACTAGGTTTTTCTTTTTAAAGACATTGTATGAATTAATTTCCTTTAGTGCTGTTACTCCTCTTTTACAACATTAAGGTGCTACCCGGGAGTACTTTATGTGTCTTTCTCACTGTTCTCTCATGCACCCAGTGGTCAGCTGTCAGTTAATTGTAATATGTTTGACCCCTGAGACCTTGAACCCCAAGTATCCTGCCCTTTGTCTGAAACACTAGAACTTAAGGGTGGCTGTTTACCTAGAACTTGGGCCCACTTGAGACCCCAGAATCTTGACAGTCATTGTTACCTGGGTATACCAATTTTGGTGAGATTCTTTAAAGGTGTCCGAGGGGCTTCTGAACTGGAGATTTGTGGAATCAGCACAAGGATGACTTGACACAGACTGACACTCTGCCAGGTTTCCCAGTGTTACTGGCTCCAGGGACTGGGGTGTTCCTTTCAAGAATGAGATATGGCTTAGGATATGTCCTAAGGTAGCTTTATTTACTTGCGGCAAGTAAAGGAGAGGGGATTCACACCCAAGGCTCTGTCATAAAGCCCTGTGTATATATAGCATTTGGTTAGTTGCGTGTTGATTTCTTCTCTGCAGTTCAGTTAGCTGAACTTCTCTTTTTGGGTTGTGTGGTTCAAGCTCATGGTTACTGTGCTACATTGTATCATTTAGCAAGAATAGCATTTAGAAACCCCCAGACTCTGAGATACTAATCCTATCTAACACCAGCCTCCTGTGAAGTAAAATGGATGGGATGGGTAGGGTGTAAAGAGGAATAAATAAAGATTTCAAAATTTGGGAAGGTAGGGTCCAATCTCTTGTTTTTGACATGCCTGTCCTACCTGCCCTACATCTGATACTCTTTCCAGGTACTTCTGTACCTGAAGGTCCCAAGGCAGGTGCTCAGTGCATGTTGGTGATCTGAACCACCTGGACTTGGCCACAGAACAGCTCGATCAAGGGGTTGTCACAAGGTTGTTCTTGCAAAAGCCACACTTAGAGACCAGAGAGATGTTTGCCTCTCTGGGAATCAAGAAAAGGCCCAAGGCTTTCTCTTTTGGAAGCCAGGGGAAATCAGTTCAGAAGGACTCAGGCACTTCCCTGCTTTAGTTACATGGCCTGGAGCAACCTCCCTGTGTCTGGTTTCCTTCTCTGTAAAGTGGACATAGCATGAACTATCTTGTCTTACAAGGACTAGCAATAATGTCTTGGCATCTATTAGGGATAAAATAAATGGCCGCTCTTACAATTATAGCTACAATTCCAAGGTGGAAGGATGGGAGGGGTGGAGAAGGAGGGAAAAAGAATTTTGTTGCAAAGATACAGGCTGGAGCCCATCTATTATTTTGGGCCTATGTCTGTTTTCTGAAAACCATCTTCTATCTTATAACCTAATCTCAGTTATAAAGAAAAACAAAGCACCCCACTAAACACACACCTTCCCCAACCCAGCATTAAAGAGACGTGTGTGCTTATTGGAAAGGGAGCTGAGCCCACCCTGTTAAGTGCCCACCTCCACAACTCGGCCACAAAGATCCTTCCCTCGGAAACCCAGCAAAGTCTGTGGGCTTTGTGGAGCTCCTGTCCTCTCCATGTGTAGCCGACCTGATTTTTTCTTTAGACCAGAGATGCACTCACCCCGCAGCTCTCTGTGCAAGCTGACCCTGGTGGCTGGAAACTCACGTTCCTCCTGTGCCTGAGGCCACATCCCCAGGTTCCCGTGCTGCTCCCAATTCCATGCCTGGCCAGAGTAACAGGATAGAGCACATTTTATTCTCTTAGCAGTGTTCTAGAATTCACCCTAGGGACAGGATCTAGCTTTGTGAAGAAATGCTGGAATGAATTCTACTTGGTGTAAGAGTAGTTTCCAGGGTTGGAGAAAGGAAGGATGAAGGGAGGGGGAAGAAGATGAGGGGGAGGGGCAGGAGAGGGCAGCATAGGTGGTATGAGCTTGATAACGTGACCCTTCCCTCCCATGCCTGCAAATCTTAGTATCTGTAACAGCCACAAACTGCTAGTTGTGGTTAGTTTCTTGTAGGTAAGTGTGATAGATTAATTCTCAGTTATCACCAGGTGAAAGCAACATAGCAGAAGAGGGTGAAGGGGCTGGAGCAGCAGGTGTGGGGAAGATTAGGACCATAGGCGTTGGTAGAATTTGGGGGAGAGCTTTGAGCTTTCCCAAGCATGGAGGTTATTGGTCTAAAGAAATCCTCTTCATTCAAGGGGCAGGATCTGACCTTGCCTCTTACTGCTCTGTCCTGTGCTTACTCCATGCCCCAACTCGGGCCTGCTTGCTGCTCCCGAGCACTGCACAGGGCCTTTGCACCTACTACTCCTTCCCCAAAATGCTCTGCGTCTCGTGTGTCTGTCTCCCCGAATGTGACCTTCCTGGGAAGTCTTCTTTGAGGCCAATCTAAGATTGTACTCGTCATTGTCAACTAGGTTTGCACCCCATTTAATTTTTCCTGGCTCTTACTATTTTCAGACTATGTCTATAATTTATCAATTTATTTGTTTATTGTCATTAATGTCATGGCAACTGGGGGCTGAAACCAGGCTCCCCAAATGCATAACAAATTGCCTACTTTTGAGCTGGCTTCCAAAAAATATATTTTTGGTGGCCACTGGAGACACAGGAGTAGAGATCTGTAATGGACAGGTGGGGCGGAAGACACCAAGCCAGAGAGGATGGCACTTGGAGGGCTTGTGGAAAAGGACCTTAACATGACGAGTGTGTACATTTTGTTACTTAGAGGTGATAAAACCCACATTTTCCTGGAATTCCTCCCTGGCTTCCCCACAAATTCAGACTGAATTAATAGAAGCTGGCGATCGTCTCTGAGCATTTTGGTGGGGGGCAGGGGTGGTGGTCCCTGAGAAACTTATTTTTGTCAATGTAAGTAGTTGTCATGACCACACAAGTGCCTCTGGGTCCTGGTCATGCTCAGAGGACCCTGAAGTGCCCGTGAGTCATTTCATCAGCATCACACATCTGCCTTCCCCTCCGTCAGCCCCGGGCACGTGTGCCGTTTCTAATCACAGCAGTGGTTCCCTGGCTGACTTTTCTTGAGCTCTATGCTATGCTGCAAAGGTTGCCATGATTCCCGAGCCTGAAAAAGCAGTTGATGAATCCACGAAGGTAAGGTACCACCCACGCTGGAAACTATTTGTGAAGTGGAAACGCTCTCTCACCGTTTGTGATTCATGCAGTGACGCTCGGACCAAAATGCTGTGTCACTGGTTAGCAGAGGGACAGATGGGCCGGGAGCATACTCTTCTGCACAGTCCTGTGTTTGGGAAGGTGGGGGCAGGGCGTCCACGGGGGAGTAGGTCTCTGCTATTCTCAGCAGCTTGGGGTGTGCTTTGTAAATGAGGAGAATTTGGTGGCTTTGGGTAAGGCCTGGAGATGCCATGATTAACACCGTAGTCCTAGAAGGAGGAAAAAGGCTATCAAAGGTCATTTCAACACCCTAGAAATGAGGAGTAAGGAGAAAGAAAGAACAATTTTTGTTCTTTTGTTCATCCAGGGCCAAAGATAGGAGAGTATCTAGTCACAGTTTGGGGCCTGGGTATTGGGTGCTTAGAGATATGAAAAGTCACATTTATGTTAATTTTATTTAAGCAGGATCTGTCCTGGGAGGGAAGTTCTGGGCAGCAAGAACAGAAAGTTCAGAGTCGGATATAAAAGGGCATTGAAGCAAACATCCCCTGGCTTATCCCCTAGGTACTTGGCCATAGTCCCTGAGAGGTTGGGTTCAAAAGAATCAAACATGCTGGAATCCTTACAAGACGCGGCCTCCACTCCCTTCAGAGCAGTGAGAGTAATTTGGGAAATGGAGGGGTAGAGATTAGAGGGGACAGCCACAGGAGGCATCTGTTCTTCATCCTCATGACCTCTTACAGTCCACACTGTCACCTGCATCCAAGAATTGCAACACCGCAGGCAGGAGGGGGCCGTGCTCTCTACCACAGACCAGCAAGTGCACGTGAGTGGGGTTCTAGTTACTGGCTTTGGGTGGAAAAGTTGTCAGCACCAGAGCAGGGCACAGAGCCAGGTCTCAGGTCCCAGGGTCTGGAGCTTTCTGCCTGGCAGCAAGGAGTTCAGCCTGGCCTTCCATTTGTCTATGCCCAGATCTCTTTCTCTCCCCACCCCCTTTCTCTCCTGCCCTCTCTCTTTTTCTCTCTCCACATCTGTCTGTCTATCCTCACCCATCCAACCACCCATCCATCCATCTATCTGTCCATCCATCCATCCATCCATCCATCCATGTAGGAAAGTGCCCACCATGCAACTCAGTCTTTTAAAGAAGGCAAGGGCTGGATTGCTGGTAAAACATTTATTTTTCATTTGAACTACATAAATTCAGAATTTGTCGATCATTTGCCCAACATATAATATCAGCTGTCTATCAAGGTGGAAATAATAGAACTTAATGAAAGGGGACCGTTTAATATAAAAAAAACACAAATTGTCTAAGAACTTTAGACATTAATGAGCTCAGGCAATCAGTGTTTGTTGCTGTATGTAAACAATTAATATCCTAAATACTCTGTCCATTAAAGCCCATTTAGCAGAGTCTCAATTTGGAAACACTTGATTATTCATTTGAGTAACTCTCTGTGCTAGAAGATGATGTTATTAAGTGAAAATGAATTTCAGAAGGTTATTATTAGAAATGTTATTCTATCATAGAATTAAACTATATTTGAGCCTTTATCATCAGAAAGCAGAGATAGAGAGCCCTAGGAGGGCAGGAAATAACACTCATTTGCCTCCAGGGATGATGTAAAACTCCCCTGTGTTAACCTGCCCCATCCCAGCTGGGAGGAATTCTCATGGGAGCGGGTCTGGGTACACGGATGTTAATGACTCCGAGCACTGGCAGGCAGAGGAGTTTGAGAAATAAGGAAAGAGGTTTGGATTCCAGGTCAGAATGGAAAGTTGCCCATTTTCCTTTTTTCTCTACAAATTTGTTCTTTCTCCTAGGGATTCTGTTCTTCTGTAAAAGGAAGGAAGGGCTGCCTCCATTGGCCTCCAGGGCCTGTGGATCACATTCCAGTTCTGCTTCCCTCTCCCTTGCTTTGCCTTGGCATGCTTTTCTTTGGAATGACCTTCCCTGGTCATTTGAGTGGGCATAATTGGAGGGCAAGAATATGACTCTGGGCCCAGAGGAAGTGTCAGCTTGGCCCCAAAGTCCCATAGCCAGCAAGCTTCAGCAAGAGAGTCACTGAGCCTCTGTTAAGGGTTCCAAAGTCCCACTTAGTGATAACGTGATACTTTGCCTAGTCTGATCCTGTGTATGTTGATCTGTGCTGCATTATCTACTGCTACACAACAAATTACCCCAGACTTTTGTGGCTTAAAACAATCAACATTTACTGTCTCGTGTAGTTTTTGTGAATCAGAATCCAAGCTGATTAGCTGGTTGTTTCTGGTTTGGATCTCTGGTGAGGTGCCCTTCGGTTAGCCTCCCCTTGAGCTGAGTCCCTTCCAGAGAGGAGAGATTTGTAACAAGGGGGCACTCACTGTGTCAGCAGATCTGTCGGGGCTGCTGTACCAGAGACTGGGTAGGAAGAATAAGCGAGGACCGATGTGCCTGGCAGGGAAACAGAGCTGAACTAGGAAAAGTAGGATCTTGTGGCCCTAATTCAATTTTGGTTTTTCTTTTGCATTTTGCGATTCCTTGCCTTTGGAATTTTTCTTTCCAGTCCCGTAAGTTCCTAATACAGACCTTTCATCTCAACCTCTCTTGTCCTTGTGGATCCCTGATCCTGTTCCCGGGATGTTATGCCCTCTGTGTCTGTTTCCAAGACACCAAGTCAATTGAATGTCCTCTAAAATTTCAGTCCCTTTTTTCTTTCTTCCTTCCTTTCCCTTTTCTTGTTGAAAGCCATTTTTTAGATATATGCTCTTTTAAACTTCAGAAAGCATTACCTTTTTCATAGGCTTCACAATGTTTTATGAATCATCTCATGTTTGTCATCTGTTGTTTGTCTCCTCATATTTTAATAGGAAAGATCTATCTAGGCCAACAATAATATCTTTCTTCTGGCGGCTATCAAAGGATTCAAAGAGAAATAAGAAAGTTGCCTGCCCTCTGGGCCCATTGTCTCAACATATCAAGACATTCTAACAAATAGTCAAGTACCAAATACTTCAAATCTGAGGCAAAAATAGGGGGTCCCGGGGTGTAGAGGAGGGAGCAAGGAACACTGCCCAGAGGCATCAGGAAAGCTTTGAAAAGTAGGGTGAATTTGACCCACATGTTGAAGAAAGGGTCACAATTTTCCCAGTAGACTAGAGGGGGAAATATACATGCAAAGCTGCAGAGATGAAGGAGGCCGGAGAGCGAGTCGTGGGGGATGGTGATAGTGTAGGGTGAGGTCTGAAGACAAGAGATGATGGCAAAGGGTAGGCAGAAGGTCATCCTGAAGGGACCTGAGGGCCATTGGATGATTTCAAATTGCACTTTGCAGCCAAGACCAAAGAGCAACTGTTGGGTTTTAAGCAAGGGGAGGATATGAAGAGTTCTGCGTTTTGAGGAGCTCATGGAGGGGGTGAAGAGGAGGTATCCAAGAGACTGTCACTGGAGATAGGGTGGCTCACCATACTCCCAGAAGGACTCCTGGAGACTCAGATGTCCCTGGGCAAGATGCTACCAGTTACTGTGAAAATATCCTTTATCTGTCCTTCACTCAAAAAAATCCAATTAACCATTTTTCTTCTTTCTATTTAAACATAAATATTTTTATTATATGAGCCATTTAAAATAGCTGTGGATTTCTTTTCCCAGTTAACAACATATTTTACGTGATTGTACCTGTTTATAGATTGTCTTTGCCTCGGAATATTTGGAAAATCTCAGTGGTTAAAGTGGTAAGAACCGTTTCGTTTTACTTTAAAACACTTTCATACTATTTTCTCCTTCTGTGTCTCCCGTACTCTGGTCTCTGCACTTCAGGGACATTAACATGCAGGACCTCAGTTTGTGTCTGTCACCTTCTCTGTGCCTGCTGGAGCCTGAGGACCTGTGTAAGCTCGCTTGTCCCCTTTCCAGAACCTTGTGTTCTCGGTCCAGGCTGTGTGTGCTCACTGGGGCTTTGGCCGGCTCTGGTTGCTTGTAAAACTAAGATGATTTGTGTAAGACAAAGAGGTGCCGCCCAGATGTCAGGACCGGTGCTGTGTCAGCGCTGCAGGTTCCCTGCCTGGAGCAGGAGCTGTGGGAAGGTCTGTAGCAAATACCTCATGGCAGCTCTGGTTGGGGTGGGTGGGTAAGTGCTTTCTCCATCAGTCCCTCTTTGCACAGGAGCAGAGACGCCAAGAGAATGGAATTCTCTGCCTGCAGTTCCTTGGTCCCTCTGGATCTTTCAGTGGTTGAGGTCAGGCAGGCGATGCCTCTTCTAGTCTATTCTTATTCTACAGGATGCTCAAAGGCAGCAGAAAGAAAGGCTTCTCTTTGAAATGCAGAAGCCGGTGTCTGAGGAATCATCAACTGGGCAGGTGGCGTCCCAGAAATGTATTTCTCTAAAGAAGCCTGTGGGGAATTTTTTTGTATGGAGATTTCTCTTAATTGTCACATAGGCCTGTTTGGGTCCTTATGGCCTGTGTTGGTTTGCCAGGGTTACCATAGCAGGATACCACAGAATGAGTGGCTTAAACAACACAAATCTGTTTTTTCCAAGTTCTGGAGGCTAGGTCTCCAAGATTAAAGTACTGTCAGGGTAGGTTGTGGTGAGACCTCTTCCCAGCTTGCAGATGGCCACCTGTCACCTTGCCCTCACGTGGCCATTCCTCTGTGCACCGCAGAGAGGGAGCTCTCTGGTGTCTGTCCCCCTCTTACAGGAAGAAGGCCCTATCAGATTAGGGCCCCACCTTATGACCTCACTTAACCTGTACCCACTTAAGGGCCCTATAAGCACACACAGTTACATTAGGGACTAAGGCTTTAACCCAGGATTTCTTGGTTGGGGGGACACAATTTAAGGCCTCATGAGAAACATAAACACAAAGCCTGGAGGCCATGAAGGCCAGGGACAGGGAACTTGAGCTTGGCCCGTAGGACTAGTTAGATTCCTGGGCACTGTGCTGCAGAAAACCCAAGGATAGGCTCTGCCACCTCTTTAAAAGGTTTTGCCTAGGAGAGGTCATCCTGCGGGCCCTTGGCCTGGCCAAGGTTGCCTAGGACAGATGTGTGCCCTAGCAGACCTGGGTAGAAAGACCAGACTGGAGAACTTACGGATTTTGGACACAGGCGCCATGCTGTATAAGACCCATCGCTGTTACAGGTCCACGCAGCCCACCCTTGACACCTTTTTCTCTCCTGCCCTAGGCTCTGCCATCCTCAGTGAGCTTTTCAGGGGCCTCTGAGGCACCTGGAGCTTTCTCACTCTCGTCCCTGATCTTCCCTTGCCTTGTGGGATGGAGAGATTTTGTATTTTGTTACACAAAGAAATTTTCAAGGAGAAATGTTGAAACACTCCCCAAACGAGAGAGAATTCTGGTTTCTTGTTTAAAAGGCCTGTATTTATTTATTTAGGGGACAGCAAACACATTTCTACAGAAATACCCACACATTGGGTCGAAGGCAATGGTTCCCAATGTGCAGTTTGTGAAATGGGACTCTACCAAGGAATGTTCTGGGAGGAGAGAGCCATGCAGATGAATAACTGAGGAGAGAATATTATTTCCTTTTCATAGAGATTTACATCATCCCAGGGCAAAAACTTGAGAAATATTTTTTAAAAATACCCGAGAAGAAAACAAAGCCTATCTAATTTTCCTTAACTCAAAATTTCCTAAAGTTGAGTGAACAAATAAGCCACTCCTTTCTAAAGTGCAGAATCTTTGGAAAATTTTACCTCAGATTTCTACTGGTCATGTTGGAAAGTAGATGACATAAAGAAACCAAAATCTCAAAATTCTGTGGTCACATAATTTATTTCTCCTAAGAGAGCCCTTGAGCAATCCCGAAGAGATGAAAATCTATCCTCATTTTAACCTTGGCTCAGAACTTCCCTTTGAAACCCCACTGCCTGGTCTTTATCGTAACATCGTTCCACACCATGACTCTGAGTCCTCAGGAACAGTGTGTAAAAGTCTGTCTTTTCTCTTTTTTAAAAAAAATTTTTATTGTATTTTTTCTATTACATGTCTTTTCATCTTGCCCTAAACTTAGAAAAAGGGACATCTGATCCCCATCGAGACACCAGGTAAGAACCTTTTGTGTAATTGAAGTTCAAAACTATGACTGAGTGGCTACTCAGGTTTCTCCATCAGCGCCGACCAAGGTCGGATCCTGGCTTTCAGGGACCATAGGGTATTCTCTGTATGCCCCCAATGCCTGTCTGCGTTTCCTCACCCACAAATTGGGGCAGTCAGTAAATAACACCAGTCTTGCTTATCGCCAAGGTCGGTGACAAAGATTAATAAGATCAAGTTCAAATAAAGAGTTCAAGGTGCACTCTTTATTTGGAAAAGAAAGGTAAATGTACAAGGTAGTGTTATTACCTTAAGAGCTTAACAGGGAACAACACAGTCCAGAAAGGCTTCGAAGTCAAAATCAGACCCCGAGTCTGGTTCCTGCAGCACAGTGAGGACAGTGAATGCAGGACAGGGGGTGGAGGAAGATCCACACTGACACTGGTCAGTGGCCCAGCAGTTGGGTGTCTAGTTAAAACCAAGAGAATTGGTTTCGCTAAAATCTTGGGGCCATCGAGACAATTTTAAACTCCTTTGGAGCTTAGGTGCTAAGGGAAATATAAAAGGAGACAGGCATTCTTTTGCTTTGTATTCGGGCTACAGGGTGGTTTGAGTGAACTGGGGAAAACAGTGCGGTCACACTAGGGACAGCAGAGGTGGCATCAGCAGCCTCCTTCACGGTATCCAGGACATGGGTGAAGACAAGGCCCATACCATGCATTAGTGACTGACATGGCCTTACTGTCTGTGATATTCCAAGAGGGTCCCTGAAATAAGCAGATTCCAGGCAGGCTAGGCAGCAGGTTCCAGTAATAGCAAGCAAGGAAAAGAGCTCATGAAAGAAGTCGCTCCTGTTCATTTGACCCTCTTTGAACTCCAGCCTTTACTCTGGCCCAGGGAAACACAGACTGTAAATTCTAAATTGGCACTTTACGTACTGATATGAATCAACATTGTGTGTGTGATATGTGTTTCACACACATGCAATACATATAGGCACATATTACACACATGATATTATATGCATCTATTATATATATTGCACATATGCAATATACACATCGTCCATAGTATATGCATACACACATGATATATATTACATACATTATGCATTACCTATATAATATTACATACATACTATAAGCAACCTGGGGGATGTGCTGGACACTGTGTGTGTAGTTGTAGCCACAACTGCAATGATTTGCCATTGCCACACTTCTGACGGGTTTATGTACATCAGAGTGCCTCAGGCTGCATTAGCTGCCTCCCTGAGTGACCGCCGCAGTGCCAGTCCAGACTCTGGGTGAGGGACAAATGCCCCAGCTCACCTGATACTGGAAACTGTTCTCTGGCTAGGAAAGTGAACCCAGAGCTGGTCTACAGGTATGTAACTGCAGTCATGTGTTGAAGGCAGAGTGCTGGTGTCAGTGTGGACCACGTGGATGTGTCTGGGATGTGAGACCAGGGCTCTGTCCACTCTTGGGGGCACAGCATGTGGGGCACTACTTCTCCAACCTCAATGGGCCCATGTATTGCCTGGGGATCTCGATAAAATATGGCCTCTGATTCCATCAATCTTGAGAGGGGTCCAGGATTCTGCATGTCTACCAGAACCACACCTGGGGAGGCAAGGACAACGTGTTATAGACAGAAAAGATGCTGGCACTGCATCTGACCAGCGGGCCAGCAGGCTTGAGGGAAGCTGACGTAAGGGAGGAGGTGGAGGGAAGGAGAGCGGACGAGCAGGACACGGTACAGCTCCTGCCACCCTGCACTTTCCTTAATGCAGGACAGCAAGTGCTCGGAGCTATTTCCAAACAGCATGGTAGCTGAGGTTCCTGACAAAAGAAGCTTCTTTTGGAAATTGGGGTGTTATCTTCTGGATGATACAATGAATAGAGTTGAGAGGTGTGAAATATGTGGTAAAAATATTTCCATCAAGAATTGTTAAATTAAAAACAAAATGTGGGAGCTGCAAGTAGTAAACATCTGTTAGAGAGGAAAAAAAACAACCCCAACAAACCTCTGCAGAGTTCCCAGGGGTTTGGGTAAATAAAGCATTATCTAAATTCGTAAAGCTGTTTGCTAAGCTTCCATGGTGCCCCGCGTTCTGCTGTGGGGAATGAAATTCCCAAAAAGCACACATGTTCCTCTTCCCTGCACCGGCCCTGCCTCCATGGAGTCATCCACCACTTGGGGATGTGTGGGCTCTGAATCAGAAGAGTTTCTGAATAGAGGCAACTATTTTGTGAGTGTCTGGTAAGAGAGAGAATAAGTTGTTGGAGCTTTTAGGGAGTGGGGGCAGTTAGGATGATGAAAGAGCTTGTTTTTCGGCTTTGGCGTGGATTTTCCAGGCAGAAGTGCCTCCACGAGGCCATGCTTCCCCAGCCACCCTGGCTCACACAGAAACAGTGGTATTTGGTCCGCACACTGGGGCAGGCTGGAAGGGATTCGGGGGCATCTCCGTGGGTGTTAGTGAAGAAAGAATTATGTTTTATATTACACAATTGTATTAAGACAATGAATTTGTATAAAACTTCCACAGAGTCTTTCGCGGTTTTTTAAAAAGAGAAACTTGATATTTCCTCCTTGAATATTATTTTCTTAAAAAAAAATGACAGATTTTATGCATGAAATGGTTGGTGGAATTTTTGGTCAAGATTCTCAACAATGATTTCTTAAAATTCTTCATAGTCACCACTGACTATGTCCGTGGCTCTCAAGGTTGGGAATAAAAATTTCAAAACCATGTAGTGATTCAAAAATCACACAGCGCTTCCTTCTCTTTCTTTGACAAATGTTAAGTTTAAAATACCTTGATAATGCAACTGAATTTTAAATTCAATCCAATTTTCATATCAACTAATATGAAATAAAGGGGAGCTCTCATTTGCTGAACTGTCATCCTGCAGCTATAGGGACGTCACGAAAGAGACACTCAGCCACAACCTGTGGGAAACACCTGGTTTTGAGACCTGTCACTAATGGCACACTTCCAGGGGGTCCCACCACACCTCCCAGCCCTTGGGCCTGCAGTGCAAATTCCCCTCCTCAGTGCTTACCGTTTGAGCAGAGCTGCCCAACTAGTGCCGGAGAGGAGGTTGTGGCTGTGCCAATGGGCTGCCGCAGGACTTGGGCTTCTGATGTGGCACAGAAGACACCCCACGTGGAGAGGACCCCCTTCCTCTGGATTTTTTAAAACACACAAGCCTTGGTCTCACCCCCAGAAATTCTTACTTCCTCAGTCTGGGTGCAGCCCAGGCATCAGGATTTCTGACAGCATGCCAGGTGACTGTGACAAGCGCAATTTGGGGGCCACCCTTAAACTTTCTGGGCTCTAGGGCTGTACATTTTCAATTTCGCTTGGCAGTGCCCAGTGGTGTTACAAAGTGGCTGTACCCATGGACCTCCCACGAGCAGTCCCGGGACACTGCCCCCAGCCATGCTTTAGGGTTCACCCACTGGTGTGTGAAATGGTCTCGTGTGGTGACTTTAATTTGCGTTGTCTTGTCTACCAATGAGATGGAGCAAATTTTCAGATGCCCATTGGCCTTTCTTATCTTCTGTGAAATACCTGTTCAGGTCTTTTGCTCATTTTGTAGTAGGTTGTTTGCCACTTCCTTATTGATTTATAGGCATCTTTTATTCTGGACATTAATCCTTTGTGTTACAAGTGTGTGCTCCCAGGCTGTGCCTGTCTTTTCAATATCATGTGGCATCTCGATGAACAAGAGTTGTTAGTTTTAATGGAGTTGAATTTATTCATGGCTTTAAAAAAATAGTTTGATCTTTTATTATCTTTAAAAAAATTCTTTCCTACTCTGAGGCCACAATAATATTTGTATGCTTTTTTTCCTAAAAAGATTAAAGTTTGACCTTTTCAATTCTTATTTCTGTCTGTGATTGATTTTGGTATATGAAGTTCAGGAGCTAGAGACCTGTTTCCGGTTTTTCCCCGGGGGTGTTGCCCACTGCCCCAGCGTCATCATGAATTTATTAGCTCTTCCTTCCCTGACCTGTAATAGCCTGTCTCACGCGTCAGGTGACAGGCTGTTACATGTCAATCTCATGGCACACGAGACTAAAATTCGTTCTTCAGAGGAAGTAGAAATACTATCAGTTCTCACCTACATGGCACCTTCCTCATCCTCACAACAGTCATGCGAAAAACTACTTTTCCCGTGCCCTTTTTTAACAGGTAGAGGAACGAGCTCTGAGAGCTTAAGTCCCTTGTCCAAGGTCACACATCCAGGGTTCAAATGTAGGCTGGCCCCCCAGAGTCTGCACCTTGTCTGCTGTGCATTTGCTGCCTCTCTAAATGGCCACACATTTTGAACTTTTGTAGTGCTTCATTATTGATTATTAACCACTGATGTGGCTACCGTATTGATAAACCACATAGAAGCTTAGAAACACAAATTAAAAAGCAGAAGACAGTCGAGTGTTTCCTAAATGATGTCCTTTTAAAACATACTCTATTGCCCTCGCTGGTGTGGCTCAGTTGGTTGGCACATGGTTGGTCCCATAATCAGAGCTGTGGGCTTGGTTCCCAGTCATGGTACATGCCTGGGTTGTGGGTTCAGTCCCCAGTCACGACACGTATGATCCCCGGTCCTGGTGTGCAGGGAAGACAGCCAGTCAGTGTTTTTCTCTTGCATTAATGTTTGTCTCCCTCTCTAAAAGCAATAAAAAAATGTTCTCAAGTGATGATTAAAAATAAATTAATAAGTAAACACATGAAACACATTCTATTTTTTCATATTCAGAAGAATCAAGAACTCCACAGAGGCCCTTGCATCTCAGAGCCCCCGCCCCCACCCCGTGAGTGTGAACAGCCCCTCCCTCAGGCCGGTAGGTCAGTGTCTACAGCTGTGCTTCCGTGGGCCAAGTTCACCTTGAGAGTTAGCGCTGCAGCGCTGAGTTATTTTTGTAACCAGAAAGATATCATTTGTCTTTGTTTTTTTAAAACAACTCAGAAGAGACCGGGTGCCTCTCCACGCTGGCTGGGCCAGAGGCACTGGGGGACCCGGTGCCACAGGACAGGCAGCACTTTGGTTCCAAGGCGCTGTTGGGCTGAGATCGAGTCTCTGCGGCCAGTGGAGTTGGTGGGAGGCCTGCTGGAGTCACAGCTCGAGGAATATCTGTCTCTCGCTCTTTCCTAAAGGCTGGTGGGCAGGAAGCTGGTCTGAGACAAGAGGGCTTTGTCTGTGGTAACTGAGTTCTCCCGAAAACAGGTCAGCAGGCCGCGTCAGCTGTTGGCAGTTCTAGTGACCTTACAGTTGAGCGCAGACAGAACAGCCAAATGGCTCTAAAATAACTGTGTATTCTGACCTCTTCATCAACCCTCTTCTGAGCACTGTTTCTGGAAGAAAATGAGTGGGATGAGACTCAGGCCCTTGGGACTTTCGTTTCCCAAGAAGTGACCTGCCTGCCCCCACTGCACCTTGTCAAGGCAGGCCGCTGTCTTCCTGACTCCAGCCGCATGTCTCTGACATTCGCGTCAGCTCCACGGGAGACCTGGTGCACAGATGTTGGGGTCTCAGCTCATTTTCCACTTCTTAATTTTACCGACACCAGCTGCCGCCTGCACCGGTGGAGCGGGCAGGAGTTGAGTATTTAACGGCGCTTTCCACTCCCACCTCACAGAACGGGGAACAAACACAAACAAGCCCATCCAGATTTCCAGTGTGAAACCAAAATGTGAAGTGCCAAAGCTTTCTGGAAATCACCGGTCCTGAAGATGAGTTGTAAACAGCAAGCCTTTGCTGGACAAATAAAATGCTGTTTTACATTGAAATTCCTAAAGGCTGGAAGAAGATGGGTCTTTGTTTTGCTTATTTTTCCGTAAGGCTGAGAATTAGTTTATTCCTTTATGGAGAGTGGAAAGGGTCTTGGGAAGAACAGAGGGAGCTCAGCTGTAGAATCAGCACTGGAGGGTGGTTGTGGGGCAGGTGGGGTCCCTGCTCCCCACTAACAAGGAGGGAGTGAGGGGCTGTGGGCCTCCTTCTGGATTTCCTCAGGTGGATGGACCTGATCCTTTCTGACTAAGGAAATTAATTAGGGGCTTACCTAAATGTGATTTGATTTTCATATTTTTCCAATTATTTTACTCTGACAATATCCAAATCGTGAATGTGAAACAAATCATGTGTTTTTAATTTAGAAAATATGAACAGTGTGCATCTAGGTTCTTCCATTCAGGAACTTGAGAGTGGGCCTGTCCAGGAACAGTCAGGCAGTCAAGGTCAGGGTCAGCACAACAGCGCCAAGATAGCCTTTTCATCCCCACTGGGGCTAGCTGACTGAAGGAGCAGACTGAAGTTGGGGTAGAGAGGCATTGATGTGGCTGTTCATAACGACAGAGTTGGCGAAAGTAGTGGGTGCAGCCCAAGGGGCTCTCTCCACGGCACGTGAGACCTCGGCACCGTCTGTGTGGCTCGGGAGACACATGGATGTGGTGACAAGAGGGGAGGGCTCATGACTTGAGACCCACCTGACGTGACGCAGGCTCCTCTCTCCAGGAGGATAGTCACGCAGCTCATGCGCTGTCTTGGGCATTCCTTCCCTTTCCTGGAAATGTGCAAAACCATTGACTTATGGGGAAACAGAAGCCAGGAGAAATAGATTGTTCCGTGAAGTATCGCTTTTTTGGTGGCCAAGCCAAGACTAAAAGCCAGGTTTCAGGACTGCTGCGCGATGGCCACCCACAGCATGACACTGCTGTACTCATGCCTCACGTTGTCTTCACGTCATTTTGCTTAAGGCCTGCTGTGGTAGCCGGTGCCAGGAAGGCCAAAAGAACACGAAATGAAGGAACTATTTCTTTAGTTAGTGGACTTCAGAGCTAGGCAGAAAGGGCCAGGGAATGCATCATTTAAAGACCAAGAACCAGAAACATGGCTAAAACCCATTTGTCCCTAACCTACACAAGGTTGGCCTCAGTAACTAGACAGGTAGCTTCCATCTGCCTTGTTTCTTTTGTGGAGTTTTGCTCCACGATTCTTCCTCGTGAAGGAAAAATGCTCATTTCACAGTCCAGTGGCACTTAATGCAAATTTGAACTATGTGAATTTGAAATCATGTAACCCCAAAGTATTAACAAGTCTCAATTGGTTATCCAAATTTGAAAAATCTATAAATCCCTTAAATTTTTAAAAAAATCACACAATTGTAAGGCAGGGGTCACTATGAATTGTTGACTGTGTCCACACCTGGCCAAGTGACAGCGTCACTTTAGCTGTTTCATGTAGACACCCACCTTGAGTCTTGAGTGGGTGTCTACATGAAACAGCTAAAGTGACGCTGTCACTTGGCCAGGTGTGGACACAGTCAACATGTCAGTGGGCTGCAAATCACTCTCCTTGTCACATGCACCAGAATTTCTGCAGGGACTTGGGATTCTGTCATGCCATTTTAATATTCATTGCTATGTAAACATTTAACACTTTTTGCATCATATCACAACATCACCCACTGTGTCATTTAGTCACATTGCTTGTGCAAGTGCTGAAAATCAGGGGTGAAAAATCCAGGGTGAAAATCAGTAATTTTGCAGTGGAATTTACATACAATGCCGTTACATAAGCCAAACAACTGCTGTGATAGGCTGAGCAGTAAATGCAGTAAATTCCTAAGGGGAGATACTAGAGAAAATACCGAGAAAGGGGAAGAATAAATGTTAAAGAACAAACATGTGACATGTTTGAGGATAAACACATTTTGAGATAATAGTCCCTCCACCTTGTCTTCAACCATTTTTCCTTCAGAAAACTGAATTATGAAAGCTTTAAATTATATGAGGTTTCACGAATGTATCCTTGCAAAAAAATAAGAAAAGTATGAGTGTTGTAGGTTGAATTGTGTCCCCCAAAAGATGCTGGAGTCCTGGTCCTCAGGACCTGTGTACATATCTTATTTGAAAATAGGATTGTGCAGATTACCCCAAAATAAGATGAGGTCATTAGGAGGGCCCCTAACCCAGTACGACTGGTGTCCTTGTAAAACGGGGGAATTTGGATGCACAAATAGGTAGGCACAGAAGGAATATGAAGTGAAGACAGGGAGAGCAGCATGTTCAAGCCAAGGAACTCCAAGGCCACCAGAAGCTGGAGAGGGGCCAGGGACAGAAGGTCCCGCACAGTCCCCAGAGGGCAGTAGACCTGCCACTACCTGAATCTGACTTGTAGCCTCCAGATCTATGAGATGATACATTTCCATGGTCTAAGCCCCCAGGTCGTGGCACTTCGTGATGACGGCCTTTGTGAAGTGAGTCATTTTTGAGGAGGGTTCAAAGGTTCCCAATGTTTTGGCCAACAGAGGACCCTGAGGAATGCCCCTTAGGGAAGGGGATGCTTGCCCAGTACCTGTTCTGAGGGAAGAGCCTTTGCTCTTTCTCACGGCGTCAGGGTGACTAGCTCATCAGATGCACTTCTAAGAGACTGGGTGATTTATGGTCAGAAGTGAGGCCTTTTATCAGGGTGCTGAGGGGGAGCTTGGAGCATTGCCCTGATGACCAGGCTCACTTCGCAGGGTCTGGTTCCCACTTATCACAGAACTGGGGTGCCCAGGTGGGAACACTTGGAAGGTTACAGTTTGCCTAGGGAGGTCAGAGGCAACATTAATAACCTGCATTTTCATCAGGACCCAGGTGTTCCCGGGTGCAGATGAGCAGGTCCAGATGGGGAGGGGAGGGCAGAGCTGAACACATTAAAGGCAGGAGTTGAGCTGAGGCAGTGAAGGGGTACACTGAGAGGAACCATAGTTCAAGGTGCTACGTGGAGACAGCATGCCAGGGAGGACAGGGCTGGGGCTTGTGTTGGACCAGCACAGGACTGGTGGGGGCAGCAGCAGAACCCTCCTGTGTGCTTGGCCCAAGGAAACTGGCAGTGCCTCCCAGGTAGAAGGGAGGGACCAAGGTGCTAGGAACTCTCTGCCCCGGGCAAGCTTGGAGTCACGTGTAAGCAAGATGGGTCCTTGGGGTGATGCATATTTCATAGGCAGGTTGGTGGTTCTGGAGACAAAACCAAGTGGCAGTCACGCTGCTGTGATTTCTGAAGGAAGAGTGTCTAATGAGGACTCTGTGGACGGAATACGAAACAGGGATAGTTAAGGAGGTTGAGATGCAAACACGCGAGGAGCCTTTGTGATCCAGCGGGGGCCAAGTTTCTGTTTCCATTTCTCCTGTGGTCCTCATCTCTCCCTCAGTCCTTATGGGAACAAACACCAGGGTGGCAGAAAAGGTGGTGGGGCTCAGGGACTGTGTCTTTGGGGGACGGGGTAATGACAGCAATCGCAGCGACAGCCGACAGCCGTGGGAATCACAGTCACAGTGGCTGGTGTTGCCTGAGGAGTTACAATGTGGCAGGCTGTGCACCAGCTATGTTGATTGTCACTGCAGTCATGCAAGGAAGTGATTATCATCCCTTCCCGTGGAGGGTGTCTTGCAGATTTTAAATAAATGCTCTCTGTCACACAGATGGCAAGCAGACTGTAGCAATACATGGCACTATGTGGTAACACACAGTAAACAGCATACAGGGGCCTGCCTGAGTTTTCCTCATGAAATGCAGGTTTGAGCCCGCTGTGACTGGGTGGGGGCAGAGCTGAAGGGACAGCTTGCCCTGTTTCTGCCAGTGAGGTCTCAGGGTGGACATGTGGCGGGGGAAGGAAATGAGAAGTGCAGGCTGGGAACTCAAGTTTTGGGTTCACAGGAAGGGGTCACCTCATGGTGCATTTCAGATTCCCAGGTAGGTGCAGAATACATCATTAGGAAAAGGGAGGGCGGGGCAAGTTCATGGTCAGGTTCACTTATTCTTTTTTGGGGGGAGGCGGGGTGTCACTTGTTCTTACTGTGCATTGCTATCCCTGTAGCTTGAAATTCTGAGGACATAGAGATGAAATTTCAGACATGACTCCTTTGCTCATTATTTATGGCAAATTGGAGAGGAAGATTTCCTTACCAGTCACTGTTACGGGAAGGGCACTGGCTTCTGAGTCCCTCCTTTGCTCCTTTCCTCAGAGACTAAAAGCTTGTGGAGTTTGGCGTGTTCATGAGTGAAGTTGTTAGTGGCCCTTTGGGTGGTCACGGGGAGGGGTCTGACTGAGAGCTCTCTCTCCTATGCCCCTGAGTCTTCGGTGCCAGGGCACTGGTGGTGAATGTGTGGGCCGGCAGCTGAGCTGGAGAGACTAAAGAACCTGGGCAAGGTCAAGGCAAATCTGAGCGGGGCCTGGGGAAACCATGTGAGGGTCAAGGTGGTTCAGATGCATGTGAGGCCCTGAGGAACCAGGCAGGGGCTCCTTGCTTGGACCACAGAGGTGATCCTGTTGGCAGGGGGGCTGCAGGGAAAGGGGTGGTGGACAGGAATGGAGAGGATCACCCAGTTCCTCCTCTGGCTTGACTCACTCACGGCCACCACAGAACCCTACAGGCCACTGTATTAGTTTTCCGTGGCTGCTGTCAAAGTGACCTCAAGCCCAGAGGCTGACAACTAGAAATTCCCTCACAATTCTGGGGACAGAGGAGGGGTGGGATTCTTAGCAGCCCCCTGCAGCTGCTGATGGCCAGAGCTCCCAGTGTGAGGACTGTGCCATTGCAGTCCTTGCCTCCTCTGCGTACGTCTTCTGTCTCTTGTAAGGACACTTGTCACTGGATATAGGGCCCTCTGAGTAATCCAGGATGATCTTATCTCAGTATTTTTAATTTAATTACTTTGACGAAGACCCTTTTTTGAAGTAAAGTTCACAGGTTCTGGTGTTAGGCAATGGACACATTTTTGGGGGGACCACCATTCAATCCATTATAGGTGCCCACAGAGTCAGGGAAATGTGAGGACTTATATCTTTGTTATTTAAAAAAAAAAATTTTGGACTTCCGGCCAAGATGGAGGCGTAGGTAGACACCCTGTGCCTCCTCCCACAACCAAAAGACGGACAACAACAAATTTTAAAAGAAAAAACAACCAGGACTGACAGAAAATCGAACCGTATGGAAGTCCGACAACCAAGAAACTAAGAAACATACATCCAGACCGGTAGGAGGGGCGGAGAGGACTCGCGTGGCGGGGCGGCGGCTGGCGGATCCG
>VMDR010009847.1:0-32341 GCA_007922815.1 Macrotus californicus | reverse complement strand
TTTTTTTTTTTGCAACATTCTTTGCTCTGGGATTAGCAATACTAAGACAGCTGCAATAGCAACAGAAATTTAAATCCTAACAAACCACAGAGTTAAACAGCAGGTTTCCCACTCTTCAAAACTCAGGAGAACACTATAAACCCGTCAAAACTTGCCATGTGTTTCGGTAATTGGAATGTGTGAGGTGAGTTTCAGGTAAGCATCCCAGTGAAGCAAGTTAAGTTGTCAGCTTCCGCCAACATACTTAGTGTCAAGGAAACTCAGCAGGGTTGACAACATTTATCACGACGTCATTTGCTTTGGTTGGCCTTCAAGCCGGCAAAGATCAGAAAACTAGAAAAATGGGCTGCATTTCAAAGGTCTCACAATTTCCTTGGAAAGGGGTTTTTCCTCCCAGTTTAATTTGTTTCCTATCTGTTGTGTAAGGCTCTGTACTTGCATATGCAAACTCTACGTGAGCGTAGGTGTCTCTGGGGAGAATGAGCAGAGAGAAGTATGAATGAGTGTGGTTTGGGAAAAGAATGGGATGTGAATTTCAGAACAACAAAATGACTGTCTAAAACCACTTCAGAGAGAAGGAGAGAAGGAAATGGCTTGGTGACAACATCTCAGGTGTGGGAAGTAACTTGGAATGCCTTTGATTCCGCAATGCAGAGTGGTGGAAAGAACAAAGGTTTCTCTGCTTATCACTCAACTGCTCAGATTCTTCCGCCCCTTTCCTTCCTGCCTTCCTCTCCTGTTCTGGGAGTACAGGCCTCTGGAAGATAAATCCTGCTGCTCCAGTATTTAACATCATGCCACTTGCTCAGGAATGATCAGGATCAGAAAAATATCTCTTTTGGCAATTTGGATGTTAATCATAATGTTTTTAACTTTAAATAGATACTGGATAGCAAATCTTAATTTAAGTAAATAAAAATGCACACAAGAGGATTCAGTTGACTCAAATGATCACAATTTATGTCTCAGAGGCTGTGTAGCCTTTAAAGAAGAAGTTCTTTGGGGACTGATTTGCATTTTGGTACTTCTGGGTAAATGCAGGTTGTGAAAAATATGCAAGGTGATACCTTGCATGTGTTTCCTGTGAATTTCAGGAAAATGTGATGCTTGTTTGATCAGAGTTTGTTATCTCTTCTCCTCCACAGCTCTATTTCACACCCATTGATGAGTCAGAAGCAGACTCTCAGAGAAAAAAGAAAGAAAGTAAGTGGTGGTACTCTTATTAAAGAAGTCATGGAGCCTTTTATGAATCAAATAGGAGATTAAAATGTCACTAGCTGAAAACGAAGATAAAGGGCTTCTCCAGATTGCAGAAGTCAGACTCTCAGCATTTTCTCACTGATGCTAAGATATGAAAGAAGCAAGATCATAATCAGAATGTTTCTTTGCTGAGCACAGAGATCATCTTAAAAAGGAATTCAGATGATCTCATAAAGAGTGCTTCAGCTGAGGGAGGGACAACCTTGCCCAGGAGATAAATCACTTACACGCCAATGGCCAAGGTGGCTCTGAGTACACTCGACGAAATCCTGTTGCAGCTCCTTTTCGATATTCCACACAGATTATCTGCTAGTGACAACTTTTATTTTCTTTATGAACATACATATTTGACAGATCTAATATCCCCATGCCACGGTACTTGGGTTAAACTCTGGAGCAGGCTTTCTTAACCTATGCTTCATTGATATCTTGGACTGGATTGATCTTTCTTGGGACTGTCCTGTCCATTGCAGGATGTTTACCAGCCTCAGCCTCTACCCACTAGATGCCAGTAGCACCTCCTCCCCACCTTGCTCAGTCATGACATAGAAATGTCTCCATACATTGCCAAAAATAAAACTACTCTAGAGTTTACTTGGTTATTTGATTACAAGAAACCCTCGAGTTTAGTCACTCATTCAAAATTTATTGTATTGCACTTTAGGGTAACTGACTTCCCCTACTGACTTACCATAGTCCCTGATTTCAAAGATTATTCATTGTTTCAAGATTCTAGCTTCTTAATGTCAGACAGAGACTACTGTATAACGCATATGATGCAGTGTCCTGAAAAATATAACACAGGCTGTTATTCTAAAAAAATCTGCATCCCTTTATGCACAAGAGAATCCTTCTACTGGCTTGAAAGTTCATTTTCTCTTATAGTTTCATGTACTTCAACTTTCATTATCCACCTTTGCCTGAGATCGGCCCTCCTCCTGGATAAACAGTGGCAATTGCTACACCCTTCTTGTCTACCTGATATTTAACCTTATCAATCAGTTGTTACAATCTACTCTGAAACAGGTACCATCTAAAAATCTCAAAACCTCTTCCTTACATTATTCATTTTTTGAAGAAAAATCTGATCTCTTCCTGAGGAAAGGTGTTCTTTCTTTGCTTCAAACTTCCCTTTTTCAAAATCCTGTGATGTCACTCAACCCATTGTATTACTACTCATGTGTCTCACTTTCTCACAGGACAATGAGCCATCTGAGGACATTACTGTCTATTTAGTTCTGCCTGTCCAGGCTCATAGCATGGAGGTGAATTGGGAGTAAATATGTTTAATGAATTGTGTTAAGTGGATAGAGTTGCCATCCAAGAGTTCATTATGTCTGTACCCTAATACTAGCAGCTGCCCCACAGGTTGACTACTTAAGTCTTTGGACATCTAATCACACTTTTCTTCTCTTCTCCAGCCTTGCCATTAAGCCTATTTCCCTCACTTTTTCCACCTCACAGTCTCAGGAGGAATAGAATTATGGAAATGTTGAGTTTTGATTGTGGGTACCATAAAAAGTGATCCTAGACTAAAGTGGAAAAGGTAATTTAGAAGAAAGAATTGATGAGGCAGAGGAATGTCACTCTCAATTTTAGAATAAGAAATAGATGTACATTGAAATATTGAGCCCTTTCACCAAAAAGAGTCAAATCATTAACTTTTAGGAGAGAAAAGGGGCCATTTTGTTTGTGGGCAAATTATCTTTGGAAAATAAAAAGCCTAATAAGGTTTAAAAGGGTGAAGGTTTCTATGTTAACATGGGAATACTAGAAGGGGGAAAAAGGCAGGAATTAAGCATGTCTCACATTTGACCTTTTAAAAGACCTCCTCAAGGATGCAGTTCATTTAAGATAGTTAAGATCAAGGGCTAGCTAGATAACCAATTAAACCCACATATTCCTGAAAAGAAACTCAAGTCTCTAAAACAAAATTTGTAATTGAAGATCAAAGACATCTAGAATCATATAATTCTCAAGTTAGGAAGAACCCAGTCTTCTCATTTGTGACATGAGAAGTTAGCATGGATAATTGTCGAAATACGTGTTTTTCTGAGATCCTATAAAATTTTCAGTTAATGGAAGATCATTTGATTGACAAAACAATAACAAAATAAAAAACAAAAACACCTTATCATAACATTCTTTGGGAACACCTCTACTGTATGCAGTGATAGATACATAAATTCAAATTAATGTCTAAGTAAGCAATAGTGATGTGGTAAGAGACTGAAAATGGTGTTGGGTAACAGAAATGTACGGGGGATGATCATTTGATAAGAGTATATAAGGGATAAGAGAGGTGCTCTTTAGTCTCATCTATATACACAGTGCTGTGCTAAACCATGCTTCCATCTACATGGTGCTCTCTCATGACACCAGTGCCCAATGATCAGGAAGGGATGTTCTGGCACAGTCTTTAATAGTAGAGATGGATTTGAGCTGATGCATCATAATACCCTCTTGCTTGGTCCCCTTGGTGCCCTTTGAAATAGGATTCCTCTACACCATGGGTATAGTGTGTGGTCATGGAATGCAATAGGCTAACAAGGACTCAAAGTCTTGTGTGTGCCCTCCTAGGTGACAGAACTTACCCAGGTGAAGAGAAATCCACACAAAGGAGGTTCAGCGGGCATGGGTCCACCTGTTGGGGCAGGTTCTCAAACGTTGCTGGCATGCATCACTGCCCCTGGGAGGGGTGTTAAAATGCAGATGTCTGGGCTCTGCTCCCAGCACTTCTGATTTAAAAAGCTGGACACTGGGCTCAGAACTTTGCATTTCTAACGAATGGTGTAAGTGACTCTGAAGCAGGTGGTCCTCTCTGAGAGACGTACTTTTGAAGCTCAGTTGACTTCTGCTCTCCTCCTTGGCTCACGTCCTTTGAATTAGGCCCTTATTTTTTTTCATGTGCTCCTATTTTGATGAAGCCAGTTTTAGAATCATAATTTACTTCTAGAATGCTCTTACTGTTATTCAAAATAGTATCATTTGGCAAAGTGGAAATGATTTTGAGAAAAAAGAACATAAAAAGCTTTTGAAAAGAAAGCCAGATCATAAGATGGCCTATTAAGCAGCAAGAATAGATTCAACTTTGAAGCTATGGAGAATTTTAGCAAATGGTTTCAATGAGGAAATGAGTAATGGAGATTTTGGGAGCCAAGGGAAAGCATCATACTTCTGTCAGTAGTTAGACCAAGAACATTCTGCGAGAAGACCTTGTGACACAGGGAGAGCCAGGTGACTGGGAGATCAGTGTTCTCATTACAGACTTTTATTCACTTACATCAAAACCAGTCCAGCTGAATTCGCATTTCTAAGGCTGTGAAGAACATCCAGGGAAAAAGTTGACTGGATTTATAGGGAATCTTAAAACCTTGGCTTCAGCATGAGTATTTGGAGTTTAGGTTAGAACAGCCGAGAGATCCATTCTGTGGTCCCCATTATTCTAAGAATCCAGGGTGGTTAATTATTCAATATAGGTCATGGCAGGAAATGGGCTTAGGCAAACACATGAAATCTGGTGAATAATTTGGAAAGAACAACCTAAAGGTATAGAGCTGTTTGCCTTTCTGTCTGAATGATGATTTCAGTAAAACAGAAAACAAACAAATAAAAAGTACATAAATCGAGTTGGCAATGTACGCCAAGAAACAGGATTAACAGCAAAGGCAGTGGAAAATACTCTGGTATCTGTTTTCACTACAGTTGAATTCAGACAATCACCGTAGGGAGGGAGGACGAATAAATAATAATAAAATTAAGGGAAAAAAATTACTGAGACAGGCCATCTGAGCCGGCCCTTTCCTCAGTGCCCTCCAGCCTACCTTGTTGTAACTGGCTCAAGTCTCCTGTGTCTCTAGACTGCCCTCCGATGGTCCAAGGCAGTACTGCTCTGTCTCTCCCAGGCAGAAATTTTGCAGAATTTCCCTTGGAAAACAGGCTGTTCTGCATCCCATTGCCTTTTGGTCTCACTGTCTTCTATTAAATCTGAAAAGCTGCTGATTTTCAAATACTTCTAATAATGGAATCCTCTTTTCAAATAGCATTTTGTGCATGAACCTGGTACATGAAACAGTAGAAGTTGAACTGCTTAGCTTGGAGTTAGGACCTGCAGCCTCCAAATGGAAGGTAGCCTCATGCAGCACAGTTAGTCGACTACAGTGATAAACTCACTATACCAATGGACTCTTAGTAGGCTTCTTAAGGGATATGCAGGGCGTGGCAAAGGCAAGTTTACAGTTGTTCATATGGAAAATAATACAATAGTGGATAAATAATAACATAGGAATAAACGGTGTTTTGTGTACTCACACTGTAAACCTACTTTTGCCCAACCCTGTATTTGCATTTAAGCAGAGCCATCTGGAAAATAATATACATTCATCAGAACTCTGGGTTGCAATGAACAGCAATCCAACTTAAACTAATTAAAGCAAAAAGTGAGAATCTTTTGCTTATGAATCTTCACAATGCAAGGGTGTGTCATCTGAAATAGAATAAAAATGCGACTGCTCAGATGATGTCAATAGGAATTTTCTTTTTTTGTCTCTTGGTTTTATGTTAAAATGTGTTGGCTCCATCTCCTGTAATTCTCACCACAAAGTTGTAAAAGAAGACATCCAGGGCTACATGGCAAATATAGCTGGGCTCTGTAAAAAGAGAAATCTCTCTCTCCTTTTGGCTGAGTCTCTGTCCCTTCTTTTCTGCCCCACCGACCCATGCAAAGGACTCTGATGGGCTGGCCCATCCAGGACTGAGACCCATCACTGCATCAGGCACTGAGGTTATATAGTCCTGACTCCTACACGGAGTGAATGTATCAGTAAGGGTCCCTATTGCAGAACATTCAACCTCTTCCTCATTTCTTTTTTTTGTTGTGTGTGTGTGTTTTTTAAAAATAGTTTTTTATTGTATTTTTTTCATTACTATTTATCCCCCTTATCCCCTCTTCCACCTCTACCCACCACCCTTCCCCCAATGCAATCAACACATTGTTGTCCATGCCCACGAGTTCTTTTTCTTTTTTGCTCGATCCATCCACTTCCCACCCTGAGCTGTCAGCCTGCTTTCTATGAGTCTCTCTGTTTTGCTTGTTAGTTCAGTTTGTTCATTAGATTCCACATGTAAATGAAATCATAAGTATTTGTCTTTGATTGTAGTTTTCTTAATGGATGTGAAGTGGTTCTATGTTTCCTTTTTTAGCATATATCTACCTTTGTTCATTTATTCATTTTTCAATCTTTTTAAATTGAATTTTTCCATTACCATTTATCCCCTTACAGATCATCTAAAGTAAAAGCCCAGACGGGCTTCAGGGTGCAAAGTCCCCAGCATCATTTAAGCTATAATTCCATGTCTATGCTTCCTCCGTTGGTTTCTCACCCCGCCTAGGATACCAACTTTGATAATGATGTGATCAAGGAGGAGCCGGCATCCATTGTCACAGAGCTAACAGTGCACTTGTCCTGGGAGTCACAGGAGCTGAAAGCAGAGATATGATCAAGCTAAAGGAGCTGTGGGTCTGGCTGTGCTCTAAGCTAAGCAGGTGGCCCAGCAGATGAGTGACAACTGTCTCAGCATCAACAGTGTGCTTCATGGTCTGCACCAACATTCTATGCATTAAAAAATTATGGTTGTTGCTTCAGTTGTGCCTGCCAGATCTTATGCAAAATGTTTCATGGGCTCATGCTAATCCAGAACTCTCTGGTATGGGAATTCTGGGAAATATAGTGATAGGTTAGCTAAATTGACACAATATAAACCTACCATAGGAACTAATGCAAGTAGAAAGAAAAGTAATATCCAACCGGGATAGACAATTGAGGATTTTAATACATAAGAGTCCTCCATGGACACTGGGAGGAACTTCAGTGCCCATCTTTGGACATTCTGTCTCCTGGCAGGGACAGTAGCTGGGCCCATTTCCTGGAAGATCCAGGCAAAAGCTAGTCTTTCATTTTGTTGAGTATAATTCACCCACTCCACCTTTCTTTGGTTCTTATGGCTGGGCTAGTTACAGAATAATAAAATTAAAATAAGACCAGATTAACAGGACAATAAAAACCAATCTAAGATGTGCACACAGGAGGATCACAGTATGATGCTCAGATCATAAAATGAGCCTCAAAGAAATAATGACATCATTTTATACTTTTTAGACAAAGAAACAATAGATGTGTGACAAATTGACAAGGAAAGTTAGTGCTCATTAGAAAGGAATTGAAGCAGATTTGGGTATTCATTAGTGAAGAATCTAAACTAAGTTTGGGCTTGGGTGGTAAATTGTTAAGGATGTTACAAAGTTTACATGTGCTTTTTTGGTTCTTGATAGTATAACTCCCATGAAAAGCTTGGCTCTCAGTCTTCGTGAGTGGGGTGTACTCTTATCATAGAGCTTTATTTCCTGTTTTTAGGATGACAGAGGACAGTCAGCTCTTCCCACTCTTGCTACTTCTCGGGTGATTCTTGCTCACAATAATCAATGTGCCATTTTGGAATATCTTGGAGCAGGCTGCCCTGGACCCTGGAAATATTCAACACAGCAGTCACCTTACCCTGGGGTCATTCTTTTTCATCTGGAAGAATTGATTGTTTTCTGAGTGTTCTAAGGAAATGTTTTGTTTCCAAGATTTCTCATTTTATAACATCTAAATAAATCTATTCCTATAGGTAAGATAATGACAGAGAGTATGCAGGAGACAAAGAGAAAGAAGGTGAGAGGGAGGGGGAAGACCTAGGGTTAGGATTTCTATCACTATCAGAAAAGGGGTCATACAAATGGGTAGGACTTTTGAAAAGTGAGCTTTACTCTGATGGTTGTCAAAAACCAAACTCTGCACACTGAACAAAACAAAGCAGAAATATCTGTTTATTACAGGACTTTCCACCTACAAGCTGGGAAACTCAAGGTGATGAGAGGAATGAGTTCCAAGGTGCTCACAGACTAAGGGATTTTTATGGGGAAAATGCAGAAGTTATTTGGCTTTTTCAGCTCATTGGTTGCCTAGGAGTCTTCCCTCTTATTTGGATTTGAGTAGCTGTGTTGAGGGGACAAGGAAGTCTAGAAAGAACGTGAATAAACTTGATGTTTGGGGATTGGCTGATGCCCTCTGCTGATACCTGAGAACTGTAAATTCCTATAAGGGTGAGTTAAGTTTTCCTTATGCACCTGCGTAGACTGTCTCTATTTTTTTTTGAGACATAAGTGACTCCATTTCAGTTTGGATCTACAGTTTGAAGTCAGCAAGGATGGATGAGTCTCAGTTACACCTAAGAAAGCAAACTACAATATTTGTATATGAGGCCTATCCAGAAAAAGTCCAGCCATTGTTAATATAACAAGAACAGTTTGTGTAACATCAATGTAACCTGGTGGTCAAGGACAGTGGACTGGAATGTGCATGCGTGAACAATGATGACTTCACTGTACTAGTCATTGGGGGCGGTAGACCCCTTTGAGTGAACATGTATATATGTGGCCAACATATTCAGAATGAGTGAGTAGAGCAACAAATCTGCCTCAAATTTTGTGTTAGCTTGAACAATCCTCCACAAAAACTACTCAGATGATTCAGAAGTCCATGGCTATGGACAATGGTGATTGGCAGCTTCATCATGAAAACGTGCCTGCTCATGTATCATGTCTCATGCAGAGTTTTTTGGCAAAACATTAAATCACCCAGGAGACTCAGCCCCCCTACAGCCCAGATTTGGCACCTTGTAACTTCTGGTTTTTCCCCAAAATAAAATCACCTTTGAAAAGGAAGAGATTTCTGACCATTGATGAGATTCAGGAAAATACGATGGGGCAGCTGATGGTGATTGGGAGAACTGTGTGAGGTCCCAAGTCCCTGTTCTGAAGGGGGCTGAGGCATCATTGTTCTGTGTACAATGTTTCTTGTATTTTGTATCTTCTTCAGTAAATGGCTGGATGCCTTCTGGACAGACCTCGTATTTGTGTATAAGGTGAACTAAGAAGGCTGGAGCTGAAATAAGTTTATAAATCCAAGGATCAGAATTAGAGTCATGTATGGGTAGCTATAATGGGGAGATGGGAAGAAATAAATAACTTTTTATTGGAAACCATTGTGTATTCTGAGAGGTAGTGAAGTGAAGTTGCTAAAAGTGTGGATTCTGGAGTCAAACAACCAAGTTGGTACCTGGTCTCCACTTTGTACTAACAATGGTACCTTTCAAGTTATTGAAACTCTCTTTGATCTCATTTATTTATGTTTAATTAGGGATCAGAGTAAGAATAGCTACGCGTAGTAAAGGTTAAATAAGTTAAGATATGTAAAGTGCTGACTAGTACTTGGCATATAGAAAACATTATGCAAATGTTAACTATTATTATAATTCCATATCTATAGGAGTTAAAATAACAAAATGTCATCATTAGGATTTTTCAACCAGCATGTTGACAAACATCAAAACTACTATTTTTCAAGTGGTTATTATCATCTGCTGAGTACCCATTACATGGAAAGCACCATGAACAAACTTTCCAGTTATTATGTAATTCAACCTGTACAACAATCCAAAAGGATAAATTTTCTTGTTCCCAATTTGCAAATAAGGAAACCAAAGCTCAGAGCTGTGGTAAATTACTCAAGGTTGCATAACTGAAAAGTAAAAGAACAAGGGTCCAACCCAGTTTTATTTGGCTACAAACCTCATGAGTGCTCCATCTGTGGTGCCAAAGAGCCACATGCCACAATTCAGCAGTGAGCCTATCCCTAAGGCATGTATTCTGAATCAAGCCCTATCTTTCTTTCAATGCCCTGTCAAGAACCAAGTATTGGGCTTCCTGTGTAGGACACAATTTTAGGTCTTTTTTTTTTTGTATTTGTTGTTCTGACTTTTGAGGAGGGTCCCTAAGTCTAGAAAGACTTGGGAGCCTCGTCTAGTTTGGGGATGGAGGGACTGGCTCAGGTTTTGCCCTCAGATTAGAACAGGAAACACTACCAAAGGGGAGATGATGGACAGGGTTGGTGCGAAATATTGGGCAAGGGAGCAAGAGGGACTTGCAGGTGACACAAACATTTTCTATGTAAAGAAAGGGAGGAGCTGCCCCCTCCCACTTCAGGAAGCTGCTGTTTCCCAAACACTTGGGAGTTCTCTGGCTGCCCTGAGCTGCTCCACTCCATCTCTCAGCATTGGATCTGTCCTTCAGGTTGTTCTCTAAGTCTCCTGAGGATCATCTCTGCGTGATTACTTTGTAATTCACATTCTTGATTTGAGACCAAGCGGTTTTTTCTTTGTCAACACATTATGCTTGCTGCCACCGTATATAATAGCTTTTTAAATTATCATTAAAATGTTTTCAAAAGTAGCACTTAAAATGAATTTCAGGGCCACTATAGCCATATTGTGAGAATGACATATGTTTGTACATGGAGCTCTACTGAGTTCCTCTTTATCCCCAAAGATTCTTTTTACTTGGTTTTCTAGGTATGAAACTGCTCAGAAGACCTTGGAAGTTTCCTGACTACAGCTCTGGTGACTGGTGTGTATGTGTGTGTGTGTGTGTGTGTGTGTGTGTGTGTGTGTGTGGAGAGGAGTCACTGTCATGACCCTCTCATTCCACACACACTCTCCTTCATCTGCTCCAGAGAACTGAATGCAGGGTCATCACAGCACATGTCCCCTGTATCAGAGACCTTTCTAAATGGTCCTCACATGTTTGAGAGAGCTTCTATTGTCATCTGTGTCAACTACTCCATGGCTTCGAGGTAACCATTATTTCTGGTTATGTAAAGAGTCACAGAGAGACTCCCTAGAGAAAATTAAACAGAAAAAAGGGCTGTTACTTATTTTTTGTTAAGATTTTATTTATTTATTTATTTATTTATTTATTTATTTATTTATAGGGGGGAGGGAGAAAAGGAGAGAGAGAAACATCAATGTGAGAGAGAAACATTGATTGGCTGCCTCTCATACACGTCCCAACTGTGGACCTGGACTGCAACCCAGGCATATGTCCCCACCGGGAAGCGAACTGGCAACCCTTCACTTTGAGGGATGACACCCGACACCCTGAGCCACACCAACCAAGGCTGTGACTCCTTTTTAAAAAATGTTATTTTCTCTACCAAAAGAAATGCCAGTTTGGAACTTCAACATCATTGGTCCATGCCGAGGCAATTTGGCTTAGAGACTGAATAACACTGATCAGTTTTGCCCTGCTGTCTAGCCCGGGGCAGCAAGAGTTTCAAGTCGGACACAATGGTAGTTGAGACTTTATCTTCCCTTCATAGTAACTGCTTGTCCCTAACCAACGTATTTCATATTTCAGGGCCTCAAAAAAAAATAAAAATAAAAAAACTTTAAAAAAATGTTATTTTCTCTACCAAAAGAAATGCCAATCAAGGTAATTTGATTCAGGGACAGGAAGAGAATGCTCTCTTTTCCATATCTGTTCTACCAGGGGACAAAAACTAATGAGTGGTCCTAAATGGTTAGCTGATGCTTCTGTATTGACTTGTGGTTTGCAGCCTTACTTCCTTTGCTTTGTGACATCATTTTCCTGTTCATTTCCCACAGTTGCATATGTGGGTTTATGTGATGCGCACTCATCCAACCAATGGAAGAAATTATGCACCATGTCTGAGAGCTTTCAGGAATAGAATTTGGAACAAAGGGGCCAATACTCAAAGAATCCACGAAGTAAAGTGGGTGATGAGATCACTGATGAGGAATGCTTCTTAGTCTAAGATGAAAAAAAATCCTGCTCACCAAAAGGTTGTAGTGGTTCTCTGTCACCCATGACCCATTTGCTCCCAACCCTCACTTTGGGGCCAGTGGGCTTGTTGGGCTACTAGACAGAAGTTGATCTCACAAAGCCCCATGGACCAAAAATGAATAGCCACCAGTAGGAAAGAAGAAGAATTCTTTGTCGCAGTGTGGTTTGAGGGAGCCATAAGAAATCCATGAACTTTAGGATACTGGTGCAATTTCCACAGAGAGAAAAAAGAGGATTTGAGGCTGTTTCATTTGGTCAAAAGACCTTCAGCCTAGAAAATGCTTCCTAAGGTATCTTTGGGTCACTGTACATTCTGTAATCACTCTAACCCTAACGATATAACACCTGCAGTACCTTAAGAGCAGCTTGGAATTTTAGGGGAGTGTCAGAAGTACCTTGTGAGTCTTACTCCGATGGGAAGATACTTTGAGTTGAACGTTTGCTGATGCCTCCTACTATGAGGAGCACCTCTGGGAATTCCTTGTGGATTCTCTTCCTCATTTTTGGGTTTCAGCTTGATGTTCAAAAATAAGGAGCTCTGCACTGTTGCATTTTTGTTTGATGCCTGTTTGTTTCTCATGCTCTCTAAATACCAGATTCTGCACTTGTAGGAAGGAGAAACATGTGCTGAGCCAACCACTTGCATTAAAACCCACTAGCCATGTAATTATCAGTTAGAACTTACTGAACTACAGAAAAGGGTAATCTCCTCTTAGGAGTCTGAGTTGCAGTTTTCAAAATGGTACCTGAAATAAGCCAGTTTACTATTACACACCATCCACAGAGGCTCAAGGGAACAGTAGAGCCCCGTGGTGTGCTGCTGTGCTTGATCATGGAAAGACCCCATGGTTATCAGAAGAGCCACCATTATGCTCTTGGAGAACAGCAGTAAGTATGAGAAAATTAAAGATGTGGGCAAGCTACTGGTACACGTGTATCTAACTATCTCCAGGGGAGTCCTTCAGTTTTTCCGTGTTTATGACAGTGTCTGGCATATAGAAAGTGCTCAGGAAATATCTGTTGAATGGTTGCCAGAGGAATGCTTCGCCTGGGCAAAGCCCAGGGTGTGGTTTTCACATCCAGGCTATGATACTCCAGCCTAAGACAGCAGATACTTCCTGCAGCTGGTGCTAACATTGCTGCCATGAAAGTTCCCTTCAACAGAGAGTCAGGATAGCTTCATGTATATGGGAGGGAAGTTTTGTGGTCACAATGGCCTAGCTTTGGACTATACAAGGGGGGACCCAAAAAACTCAGAATTTATTTATAAAAAATTGTGTATTTATTCTTACATGTTTAAACTTCAATCACCTTCAAAGTACTCTCCATGTGATGAAATACACCTATCAAGACATTTTTTTCCACTGCTCAAAACAGTTTTTGAACTTGTCAATTTTCATGCCTATTAGTGCTTCTCCCATTTTTTGTTTCACCTCTTCCACATCAGCAAAATATTTCCCTTTGAGGACTTTTTTCATTCAGGGAAACAAAAAAAAGTCGCTGGGGGTGAGATTGGATAAATAGGGAGGGTCGGGCATGGGGGTCATGCTGTTTTTTTATCAAAAACTGCTGAACACTCAGCGCAGTGTGGGCAGGTGTGCTGGTAAATCACCCATCATGAAATGGGAAAATGCCTTGAAAGAGTCTTCAGAAAAATTCACTGAAGCTGAATGCAGCCTCTCACAGTAATGCCAGCTGGTGCACTGATACAGATGGGTTCCTAGAACACTCACCTTGTTGGGGAAGCCTGTACTACAAGGACCCTGTATCCCAGAAGGTAATTCTGATTTTTGGGGGTCACCTCTCATAACTTCAAAGTTTCAGCTTACTCTTCTATAAAATGGGATTAAGGGATGTACAGGAATGAAGTAAGTGTTAAATAGTATTATAGCTCATTGGAGTTGGAAAAACATCTACTTTACTGCTTAATACTGTCCTGAGAATTTTCCATACACTGTTTTGGGCATTTGGACAAAGATCAATGTATCCATATCTTTTGTGAGGGAAGGATGAACATTTAACTTATTTTACCTCATCATATTTTTGCAATAATTTTGTGAGATAATAGTCTGTGAGTAACATCAATCAGTTGTGGCTCAAGATACTTAAAAAACATCCAGCTAGTAAATGATGAAGCCATAATTTCAGTCCATTCTGTCTGATTCCTCGGCCTACGCTCTGTTCTGTATGTGATGCTGCCTCCCTACAGGTAGTGCAAATTGGGTGAGAAGAATTTAGAACTGTTGAGTTTCTCTACTTTTGGCATTCAGTTGATGTAAGTTAATTCTCTGCTTGTTTTCAAGAATATCACATGTAAAAATGGTCTGAGCAAACCTATATCTCATGCAAATGAGCTTAAAATCAATTCTTATCTTTAAGAAGTCAGGTAACAACTAACATTTATAACTCACTTATATGATTTTTCTCCAGTTTTTCTCCTTTATTTTAGCATTTCTTTGAAGTACTGATGCAATTTAATTTTCTTTTTGAACTCTATATATGAATGATATATATCCACACAGGATATGTGCATGTAGAATATATGTAGATTACATGTGTACATATATTGCATGCACCTATATGCTATGTATGTAGAGTATATATATGTTTGACATATGTACAGGCATTCCATATGCATTTCCAACCAGATCAATGTGAAGAAAATCACTGTTATTAAATCTCTGATTTGTCTCATGTCTTCCCCAGCTCTGTTTCAAAATGTTCACCAGTGTCACTCAGAACAAATATTCATGAGTACTTCCTGAGAAATTACTTTTAAGTGTCAGCTGTCACCTCACAACCCAGACCACCTAGGCTCAACCACAGGAAAATTCCAATACTCTGTTACCTTTAAGACCTAGGAAAATATCCTCCCCATAAGGCTAGGAATATAAAATGTACAGCTCTCTATCTTTTTGAAAGCATAGGATCATTCACTTGTCGTTACAACATCTGTCCCCCTACAATGATGCTGCCAGACTATGGAGACAGCCTCCCTGGGTGTGGTCCTGTGGTGGTGATCTCCTGTGTCCTCCTGAGTCAGGGCACTCTTAGTTCAGAGGCACAGCCGGCTCTGTCAAACACGTTGATGAGAACTCCGGTTCTGAGCAGTTTAACTGGAGCAACTCCTCAGTCTGAAGTGAAGGACGCAGGTGGGCAAAGTGGTTGCGATCAGAGGCCTTCCATATATCCACCCTCCCTCTGTCCCTCACACCTCTGGACTCTGTAGCAAGAGGATGCCCGTTGTCCAAACTCCCAGTGGAGAGATGATGACAAAGCAGCAGTGAAGTCTCTTGGGCTCAACTGTTAGGTGAAACTTCTACTCTGTCACAACAGGGACCCCAAATGCTATTGCACAGCCATCATCACCATCAATAACACATGTCTGTACTGAGCAGTACCAACACACCAGCACATTTCTTTCCCTTCACTGGGGGGATTTTGACAACTGACATTCCCCTTAGTTCATTGAACCCGAGCTTTGACATTACTTTGGGCTCAGCTTTATGTGAACACTATCTTTCTATTTGTCATTGTATATTTTTAAAGATTTTTATTTAATTGCTCACAAATCAGAACAAATCAAAGTTGTGTACTTGTGGTGGGAACTTTTTCATTGTTTTTGTGAAAAAAGAGCAAGCTAGGGGTGAGGGCTGAGGCAAATGGGAGAGTACAAAGTGGACTGTAGCTTATTCAACTTTTCTGTGTCAGATGAGTGAGTGAGTGAGCGAGCGAGCAAGCGAGCGAGCAGTGCAAAGTCTACACTCCACCGTCACCATCAAACACAATTATGTGTTTGTCTTCACCATCAGCATCACCAAACGCATGGTAGGACCGAATGGCCACAATGCTCAGTTCAGTGTCTCTGAGAGTGGTTGCAGGGAGTAGGAGTCAGCCTGAATGTCACCCGAAGTCCAGCACAATATGAGGCCCATGAACAAGCTTTAAGTGCAGGCTGAGGCTTCCCAGTCTTCCCCTAATCATGCACAGATCAGAAAATAGTGATATTTTATGGCATTGGGATAAATGGATAAAGGTGCTCTTGGCTGGAGATCACTGGCCCAGGGATTTTGGCAACTCTGCATCCTCCATGGCTGTCGTAAGGACATAAGAGCAGTTTCAGCAAATGCACAGCACGTGTGTGGCACAGCACACTGCACTACCACCTGCCGCTGAGAAGCACTAATCCGAGGGACCTACACTGAGGAACCCCCTGTGACCCTGCTGACAAAATGCTATGCCTATGTGATATTTGAAGTATCCCCTACATTAAGGGATGCACTTAAATATTCAATAGAACACCACCTTTCTTGATTGTTCCCTAACTTTCTTGATTGTTCTCTAACTTAAAACCACCGAGAGACTGGAGGGAAATGAGGAATCTGCCATTAAAGGTGTCATGGTGTCAAGGTTTTCTTACTACTGATATCTCTGAACCATGGACCCGCTGTTTCCAGGAATTTGGAAGGAATATTTCTACTTATCTCCAATGATAAAAATCCCAGTCAAATCCAAATAGCATACTTGTGGCCCACTGGACTTGGTGGCCTCAGAGGGAGACTTTGGGAAGGCAGGTAGGTGGTGTTGTCAGTAGTACTTAACAATTGTTTTAAAAGGTCATAAAACAAGGGGTGGAAACCACACCCTGTATAGAGTATAACATGAGGTTGTTTCTCCAGAGAGATCTAATGTACTTGTCTTTCAAGCTGAAAGTCTGGAGGCACTCTTTCTGAAAAGTTTTCTGTTTTGCTTCCCCGGGATACCCTTTCCCAAGAAAGCATCTTGTTCCCCTTCCATCACATTTTCCCTGCACCGTATGGTGATTGCCTCTTAACAGTACAAACTCCTTAAGACTTGAGATTATATCATATGCACTTCTGAATATACAGCACCTTGCAAGTGCCCAATAAACTATCAAATGACAGATGATGTGGAGTACGAAATTTGGGGAATATTCCTGTTCTATTGTATGCTCTATACATCCATCACAAATGATACACTGGTATATTTTAGACTAGATAGGTTGCCCCCAATTTACAAACATAACTTTCCAAAAGTTCATTTTCTTAATTCAGTAGTGGAGAGCTTGGAAAGGGTTTCTCAGAAGACTTTTATATGTGGTAGGTAGGTTCCCACCCAAGCTATAAAATTCTGTGTAACGGAGAATGTAACTGCATCCCAAGACTTATGTAACAAGCTTGAAATCTGGACTTGGGCTGCAGGGCCTCATAATGCAGAATTGAAGGGACAGGGTCTGTCTTTTCCCATTTCTATGGGGGTGGGCTTGGGCAGAATTTTGGAAAAAGAAATATTCAAGAATCTCCCATTTATTTTAGAACAGTATTTTGCCTCATACTAGGTCTATCCTATTTCCTAAAGTGTTCCACCTTTTAAAATGTTCCTTTGAACTCCAATTGTAACACAAATGTTCTCCCTGTACAAGGTCTGACGCTTGCATTCAGCACAAAATGAGATGGTTCATTTAGAATCCCACAGAAGTGAATGCCTTATCTGTGAGATGCTTCCTCTGTGGAGTGGCAGTTGAGGTTAGTCCTCTACACTGTCCTTGATTTTCCCAGATTTTGCCTGGCTTTGAGGATCCACAGTTTCTCTCAATGCTCTGGTATTTCATTCTGATTTTCTTGGAAACAGAAACACCAGTGCTGCCTTCAGCCTGGGCAGGAGTGGCCCTCTGTGTCGCTCCAGGTCATTTCTTTATAAATTGGGAATGTGCAAGTCTGGTACTGTGTGTGCTCCAGAAGGGTGACTAACCCTCCCCACCCCCAGCCCTGGAATGCCCACTTCTCTCAGCCTTCAGAAGGCCTCTCCTGCCACACCCGCCAACAGCCTGGGGGACCTGGGAGCCACCCTGGGGTGGGGAGGCTTGAGTTAATGACACACAACCGCCTGGCTGTGGTTGCCGGGTGGCTTTGCCAAGGTTGTACAGCTGGTTGCCTGTGTGTTGGAAGATTCGAATGCCCCCTGCTGTCCCCTGGTTGCCAGGGAGAGCAGTTCCTGTGGGTTTTAAAGAGAGCACAATTTATCTTTTCTCAGAGGCATCCTTGTTCCTTCGCTTCTGGCGGGTCCGGCTCTGCTCAGGTTGTGGTTACGTAAGCGCTGCATCCTGAGCCATCTGTCTTCCCCAGGGGCCCGGCTGATTTACAAGCGAGGCTACAGACAGTGTTTGGAGCTGTCATAGCTTGGATTGCACTTAGATTTGAACCTCCAGAATATTCTGTGCTGTGTTCATTTTCTTTCATGGGCAAGCGTTCCACGCATTTTTCCCCCCTTTCCTTTTACCCGGAGTGTTTACCATAAAGCTTTATAATAGCATGGCCATTTCTTTAACTCTCGTAATCTTCTCAAATGAAGATGGTTTTTGCTTCTATTCAGCTGCTCTCTCGAAGGCTGCTAGAGGTTCTTCAAATTTATGCTTTTATTAAATATTTAAACGTGTATTTTCGGGGATGGAACATACTCCCTGCTCAGAGCTGTGCCAGCAGATTTATCTCCTCTGCCAGTGGGAGATGAGTTTATGGAAGTCTGTGAAGTGTCCCCAAGTAGTTGGCAGCAAATGGAGATATCTGAGGCTTTATGTTATTCGAAGCCTCAGATTGGTCCTTATCTTAGAAGAGCCTTGGGATAGCGCGGTGTTACAGGGCTGTGAGATTCTGGGGTTGGCCTCCCAGAATTAAAGCAGAATGAATAATGCATGCTGATTTAAAGTCAAATGTGTACTGCTGAAAGAAAATGGTAACATTTAAATTCTTGCAACCAAGGCAAAATCTTTTATTCAGTGAACAGAGCTCTGGCAAGTCAACTTTGCAAATGAGATCATCTTTAACATTTCTGTGGCACATCACGGCCCTTCCAAGTGCTCTCTGAGCACCTGCCACGTGCTCAGTCTGGTTGTGGAGAGGGGCTCCTTCCAGCAACAACATACTGAAGGGTCCCTGTGACTCTGCCAGACATCGAGGGCTGAACCCAGTCTTGTCAGGACACCATAGTTTTTCTTCTGAGTGCTGCCCTGTCCCCATCCGTGACCTCCAGGGTAAAGGGTGTTATCTTCTAAAAAGGAGAACAGAGCACAGGAGGGAAGACAGATGCTTTGGAATCAAGTAAGAAGAGGGAAATGCCAAGCTAAAGTGACATATAGCAAGAGACAAGATCACATGGGAAATCATTTATTTAGCCAACCTTAAACGCAACAAGTGATAATAATATCTAAAGACAACTCAAAAATAGTGGTCATAGTCATTGTCTTTGCAGCTTTCCAGCTTCTCTAACTCCTTTACTTTCCTACCACCTGTTTCCCCTCCTCTTCCTCCTTTGAGTATTAGTAGGGCCCTTATCCAGTGATTGGCCATCGGTCCTTAAGTTAATGCATTGAACCTGACCTTGTGGTCTGAAGAAGAGTGAGTAGATACTGGCTTTGATTACTATACCTGACTTTCCCTGGAAACAGCGTGCTGCCGAGGAGGCTGTGTCTTGCCTCTTTGCTTCATGTCCATAAATAGGTGCTTGCTGCCAAACCTTCCTCAAGCTGCCTTCCTGCCTACCTGTGTGCCGCCTCCCACTGGCATCACACTGCCTTAGTACCCTCTCTGCGCCCACTTTCATCTGTCCTTATTTACCACTGCTGGGGTTCACCCCCAGACCCTTCAGCCCAGCGCTCACACACGCAACTCAAAGTAGACCTGTCAGGATCGTCTCTTTGTAAGATATGTGGTCCCTTAATGTGGACCTAGGTCCATTGCTGCCACTAACGGCGATGCCATATTTTAAAGTATCTTCTGTTTAAATGATTGGAGTCCTTGTGTAAATCATAAATTAATATTGTTTATATAGTTCAAATGCCTTCTATCCCCCCATTTTGCTTATTTCTGGAGTTTCAAAGCAGTCATTTGCCTCTTCCTGGACGAACCTAAAACACGCTTCTCCTAGATCAAAACTGCTGCTCTAAAACACTGGTTTCTTTTCCGGAGCAGCCTCTCTGGCTCTTGTGCGTGACCGCCCCAACCCCCACCAGATTCAGAGATAGTTTCGTGTACTCCATACCTATGCTGCCCAGCTTTCGGTGACTCCTGTCTTCACACCTACAGGTTTGATGCCAGGTGAATGAGTTCATCGCTTGGCCTCCTTCGAAAAGACCGGGGTTATTTTTATGCACGCCATATGTTAAAACATTTCGCCTCACACGTAGACATATATAAACAAATAACTTTTCTCACTGTCCCTGATTGCAGTCAACTTGAAGAAAGAAGACTAGCATTAATTCTGGAACAAAATAAGGGTGCTAAGCTAGGTGTTAAATCGCATGACACTGTCAATAAGAAACCAAGAAGTCCAGGGAAGTAGGAGAAGAATGAAGGGAATAAGTGTCACAAACAGGTGGTCTTTGAGGACTAGAAGGGTTTGGGAGAAGAAAAGAATGGAGGACTTGTAGGGAAGGGAACAGTCAAGTATTGACATAAAAAAAAGCAGGGGTATCATTTTGGGGAAGAGGAGAGGGCATTTATGAGATTGGCTGACAAATGCATGACAGAAAGTGGTGGTCCAGTCATTTTTTTTCTTTAATGAAAGATTAGGGATTTTTTTCTTTCTATAACTCTTTTTTATTGGTATTAAACTTAGAGTATATATATGATTTAGATAAGATTTAAAAAAAGAAGTCATAAGTGGGCAGTTTACATAGGTGCACGTGAACAGTACTTGTATTCCAGGCAGGAGGGGCTGGGGTAAGGCAGGCTAGAGTTCCCATTTAGCTTCAATGTACCACACACCAATGACAAAAGGCGTGCTTTGGAGATATTGCAGGTTTGGTTCCAGACCATCACAATGAAATGAGTCACACAAATTTTTGGTGTCCTGGTGCATATAAAAGTTATGTTTTCACTATATTATAGTCTATTAAGTGTGCAACAGCATTATGTCTGAGAAACAATGACCATACCTTAATTTAAAAAGTATTTCATTGCTAAAAATGCTAGCCATCATCTGGTCTTTGAGCAGGCCGTGATGTTTTTGCTCATGGAGGGACTTGTCTCACTGTTGCTGAAAACACCTTTCTGTGAAGTGCAATAGAGTCAGGCAAGCTTGTAGTAAACCTTCCTTTGTTCTCATGACATTTTTCTCTCCCCGTATTTCCCCATGGGTAGGGATCGTACACTGAATATTTTGGTGCATCTCAGCCCATCAATAACCATTGTTGTGGCTGGACCAGCCCTTGTGGTTCTTGTTGATTGCAAGATGCCCTTCAGCAATAACCAGCAGGGAACTTTGAAAAAATAAAGGTTTATTATTTAAAAGACCTGGAAATTACACAGCACACCTGGGTCCACACACTAAGCTCACAGGTAGAGAGAAAGAGAGAGAAAACACAGGCGTGGGCTGTCATTGGGTTCAGGGGGAGGGGTCTAGGGGTTTGTGAGCTCACTCTTTATTGGTGAATTTAAAACAGAGTGGAAATGTAAAGTGGGGGAGAAAACACAAGAGGCCTAACTAGTCAGTTATGGAAATCAACCACGATCTCTAAAAGAAAGGCACTTCAGTGTGGGGAGGTGGCCTGGCTCCTTATCTAGTGGTGTGGCCTGCAATGTGTTGCAATCTTTAAAGTGGGTGCCTCTTTCAAGTGAATGATTTGGCAATCAAAGCTTAAGTCAGACACCTGCCTTGCAAAAAAGAACAATAAACCTGTCAGGGCTCACACTACAGTGAACCAGCCTCATAAATGAGCTGAAAGAAGTAAAATGAGGTTACACAATGCCTTAAAAACATCCATTGTCAACAATACCATTCTTCAGATTATGGTGGGAGATATAAAACCTTAATAAATACATGATTTCAAATTATTTTATCGAGGTGTTGCATGCATATTAATGCATATAATTATATTGCCAGCTGGTATTTATTTTTAAAAGATTTTTGAATTCTATTCTTGAAAAACAGTTTTTAAAATGGTATTCTTACTCATTACCTCTTAAAAATTGTACAGTTTTCTTACATCATAGCTTTATCAACAATAATATGATGGATATTCTGAAGAATTTTTTATTGATTATAAGAATGTAAGGACTAGTAATTGAATCAATATGTGGATGAAGGGTAGGGATATGAGAAAGGCAACAAATCTTGTCTGATCAGGAAATGAGGATGCCAATGAGAACTGAGGAAACTGGGGAGAGAAATTATACTGTGAATAATGGATTGGTCTTTGTTATACTAAATTAGCAGTAATGTCAGGAAAATCAACTGGAAGTACTCAGGAGGTGAGCTGATTACCATAGAATGACCATCTTGATTTATGGCATGTTTCATGGAGCACATGAGCAATATCAGGGAGAGAAACAATAAGCAGTGAGAGTTTGCCAGAGTCCCTCCTAAGAGTCCCCAGTGAGATTCAACTGTCATTAATGAAGAAAACCAATGACCTGAGATAGACCATTGCCAAGAACATTGATGTTTCAGAATATTTCCAGAATGGAATGTGAAAGTGTAGAGGAAATCAAGGATGAGAAGTTTGGGATCTGTATTTTTAAAACAGTGAGGGGAATGAGTGGCAAGGCAGGTTTAGGCTTAGCCTTCCAAAGCCCCTGTCAATGTGCTTGTGTAAGGACAGAAGAAGGCCGCGATCTGAAGGCTGAAGGACGCTTGATCTGGTGAAGAGGAGGTGTTAGGTTAAGCATCAGCATGAGAAGACTGAAGTTTACATATGTTTAAAAGGAGAAATGCTGAATTTATGAAATTATGTTTGGCTTTTTGCTTAGGTGGGTTTGGTACTTGTAATTTGGAAGCAACTCAAGAAATAATTTTAAGACTCAGAATTTAGCCTATCTATTCTAGAAAAGTCAACAAAAACTATTATTAACTTAAATTACAGGAATCAAAACCAATGTGTTAGTAGCTATGGTGTACAGTAGGGAATCCAAGGATTGAGATCCTAATGTTTGAATGAAGGGAAGCCAGTTCCTAGCAGAAAGCCACACACCACTGTGCCATAGGAACCCACCTACTAACCTCTTCTCTCTAAAACAAAATTGCCCGAAATAGCATAGCTATTGAGAGTGGGACTTAAGCCCAGAAGATCTGGTTCTAAAACATCGATACCGATTTTGAGTCCCTTGCTTCCATCTGTAGATGACATTGAGCAATTCACATCTGAACTAGTCTGTCATTGCTCTGTCCCCTTCCAGAGCAGAAACTTGAGGTGTTCAACATTCCCTTCAGATACATCAGATCAGCTACACTCGTTCAAACTGGTAACTTCAAAATGATATCTATTAAATTAATAATTGACCTTGAATCATCTTAGAAGGAATGCTAATACAGACAGAAAAATAAACAAGATTTATCCCCAGTGCTTAGGACTAAGAGGAAATTTGGAAATAGCTTTAAAGGGAGTTGAGCAACTAAGCCTGGGATTCCTCACGCAGGTTACAGGAAATGCTGTAGAATTGGCTTCATCTTTTCTTCACCTTACACGTATGTGGATCCCTCTTGGGTCCTGTATCTGTAAATGATTGATGAACCTAGTTGTTAGTGAGATGTGTATCTTTCATTCGGTGTTCTCTGAAGGTATAGGTAAAGGAATGCACTTTTGGTTACGGTAACGTATCAGTACTTGTCTTAGAAACAAAGTTCACTCAAAGAGGCTATTAAAGTGAGTTTTGTAAAGGAATTGGTAGGATTAAGGGAAAAAGAAGTTACATAGCATGCTTGCCTGATGTCACCACCCCTGATTCTGAGGGACAAAGAGAGGGAAAAATTAACAGAACCTAAAGAAGGCACAGTAGTTAGTTTGTTGTGAAGTAGATCTGCCCGTTGTCAGTAAACAAAGAAACAAACACACAGGAAAGGAAAGGAAAAACCCTCCAGCAATCCTAGTAAAGACTCCGCAGCACTGGGCCAAGGAAACACACCCCCACCCCCTGGACCTTGCTTTCCTTTCCCACTCTGCTCTCTGCCAGTGCCTCCCGTGGCTGAGCCAACCAGAAGGCAGGAGACAGAGCCTCTGATGCAGACCTGGGGATATTTCCCAGGGCTCTACAAGCAGGTGAGGGGAGTGGATCAGAGATGCAAATGGAAAGTGTCCGGTGCAGATAATGACTGTGAATGAGGTTAAGGCGGGGTCATCTTTTTGTGGACCAATGCCAGTGATAGCTAATGGGCAAACATTTGATAATTATTCTTTAAATCAAAAGGCTACGGGAGCAGAGCTTCTGTTAGGAACACCCTCAGAGACCGAAAAGTGAACTTCATTGTCCAAATCTGGGGTCTGGGCTGTGACCATTGGAATGATAGCTTACACCTTAAGGACGCTGGGCCAAGGCTGATAGGGCCCTCAGAGTGGAAACCAACAGGAGGCCAGTGGCTTTTCTGTGTATAGAGAAACTACCGTGGGGGTGAAGTAGATGCAATCAACACAGAAGGGGAGGTCACTTCGTGGTCAATGAACTTCTTTAGGGTATTGGAAACGAGAGAGCTCAAATTTTTTTTTGCAAATGAGCTGGCCGCATTTCTTTCAAACCAATTAAATGTACCTCAGATTGAAAATGATTGTGAGCAGTGTTTTTCTCATTTTAAATCAGGGGATTGAGGTTCATTTATGAAAAATCAATGTAACCACATTTATCCTTGGCCTAGTATTGAAAAAAAAGTTACAGTGAAATGACTTTAGTCTTTTGAAGCTGTGGGTTGTGTGAGTGATCCTGACTTGATGGAAATTTCAGTGTACGAAATGGCAATTCAATAATGATGTGGAATTTGGGGTGGGGGAAAGGGGCAATTAATGTGAAGACACACAGGTAATTTATGTGCAAAGACTATGATTGTGTTCCAGGAAACTACATGACCCTGAAATGTTCGTGGGGTTGGCCCATTTTCACAGCCCAGCACATTTTCAGCTGGGAACACAGAGCGGTGAGGCCAGTATCCTTGACAGCAAACCTTGCGAAACCCAGCCCGGCACAGCGTTCCCCTTCTGTTTTCCTACTCTCGAGAAAAGACTTCAAGCATTCATTTGAAATTTGTCTCTTAATTTGTTTTCCACTGATGGCAGCAACTGAGAAAAGTTTTTAGTTGGAAAAAGTCATGTCAAACCAGTTTTGCGCACAGAAAGCGTACAAATTGGCTTTTTAAAAAAAATCAGTACTTAACCATATGCTTTGAATTCAGAAGTGGGATTACATACAAAAAGGTTGCATTATCCTTAAAATACCCTGTGTGTGTGCACCGTGTGTGAGCATGCATGGGTATGTACATGTGTGTGCACCGTGTGTGAGCATGCATGGGTATGTACATGTGTGTGCACTTAGGTTGCATGTGCATGTGTGTGGGTGTAGGTATGTTGTGTGCACATGTGTGTGGGTGTATATGTGTTAGGGGGTGCCTATGTGTGTGTGCACCCATGTGTAGGGTAGTTCCCTTAACACCATGCCTTGCAGACAACCCTCAACAGGAAGAGTGTAATGGTGACAGTCACCACAGAGTCCTCTACTATCCCCCGCAGAGGTCGTTCTTAAGGAAATTGGAGAGACAGACTCACTATAAATATGCTATGAGGGAACATGTATAGAGCTCCATAAAGTGTAGAAAAGATTTCAACAAAGAATCGTTAATAAATAACACTTGAATAAATATGATCTTTTAAAACAAAGTTGAACGGTATTCCTTGAAGTGCAAGAAATTCAGCACTCACTACTATGTGTGCGTGGGAAAAGTGTTCTACAGGCTAGATATGAATTCGAGCAAAGGAATAAAGTGAAAGCTGCCCCCCCAACCTCTCCATGAAGTTGGCTGAATTCAAAGTAGCTGTAGTGACGGCTTCATTGTCTCAATTGCAGACAGATGCATTCACAACATGAGTTTGCCATTTTGTTTTGCTTTGTTTTGTTGTGGCAGTGTGTGCATACGTGTGACATGAAGCCGGGTGTTCTCACTTGGACTGAAGCCTGAAAGTATGTGGCCGTCCTTCAGCCTCATGAGCCCTGGCTCCAGCAAGAGGTGGACACGATGCAGACCTTCCCCACACCTCAGATGATGTGCTTTGTTTCAGATGCCGAAGGTGAAGCATATGGAAGGGATCTGTGTGGACGTTGAAGGGGTGATTCAGAGATGTCACTTTATGTTGTGACCAAGATTGAGTGAGGAGTGACATAACCTAACACTCCACCTCAATCTGTCCTTGTTTTAGGGAGGTCACTTGCCTCTCAGTGCTCACAGTCTATTGCAAACACAATATATTTTTCTTAAAATGCAGGTGTGTCCTTCGCTCATGTCCCTACACATGTCATAAGTAACTGAATTGCCATACAACCTTCCCCAGACCTCTTGTTGAGCTTTGAGGCAGAAACATGTGTGCTCCAAGGTTTTGGGTCACAGTAGTGTTTCCAATTATCCAATAAAATCTTACAGGTGTTGCATCAATGGGAGGAGAATTTGGGGCAGTGCCTTATCTGGGTGCTGCCCTGGGAACCTCCATATTCACCCACACTGAGCAATCAGAGCTGCCTGGTCAGAATAAGTGACAGCAGCCTGCGACCACATGGGGTTTTGCTCCTTTTTGAGTAGGGAAGACCACCAGCTGGGACGCTCAGGTCAGGCTTCAGGTGGGGAAAGAAGGAAACTTTCTTTTCTCACATTTGCTCCCGTGTGCCTGGTGACAGGCATTCTCTTGACCTTTGGGGAAGTGGTAATGCGGAAGGGTGGGAATGGTGGGAAGAAGAGAGTGGATCCATAGCTGCGAACACAGGGCTCATAGCCTTCCCTGAACTGCTGGTCGACACAGAAGTGTTCATCCGGCCACCATGGCTGGAGTAGATGGCTGCTGATCCTTTATAGACTTCTAAGTAGAAAATGTCTGTATACTAGCTCTTCACCCACCTCATCCCCCACCTTGGAAAGCTTCCTCTATAATTATAGATAAATCCAATTAAATTTCTGGGATACTATTCTCAGAATTCCTGTCACATTCCATTATTAATAATTTTTAAATTACAGTAATTAAGCAAACATTTTGATAAGAATTCACATAGCATTATGGCTGTGGACTCCTAAGAGGCAACCTGTGGTTGTACTGACAATGGCTAGATTCAGGCAGAAATTTCCATTTTTTAATTTTTTCATGAGATCAGGAAGCATAGATGGGTTGGTGGACCTCCTGTGGCTTTCATCGCACCTTATATTCTTTTATCACTTATCACATTGTATGTAGTAATTTCTGAAATTTTCAACCCATAGAATGCATTTAAAAATTAAAATATTTGCATCAATCATTGGGCAATTGGATAAGTTGCTTACAGCTAGAGGCCATTGGTCTGCAGCTCCGGCTATCCAGGGCCCAATTAGTCTCCCTGGCTCTAAGTTTATTGAGTTGAGCTCCTCACAGGCTTTGAGAACATCTCCACTGCCTGCAGAACAAGATGGCAGCCATTTCTGTTTAGAAGGTTCAGTGTCCCTTTTGTGTATGCATGTTGTGAAGCACTAACAAGTGAACAATGCTCTGCAAACAGATTAAAAGTGTCATTGGTAAAGAGACCTGAATTGACTTGAGGACACCTGGAGTCCAGCCCATGCAGTTTCATTCACACTGTGATTGATTATCAGCCCCACCTGATTTCCCTTTTTCCCATCTGCTGTGTGCAAGTTGCCCTGGGAGCTCCGCTGTTCCTGCAGTTCTCTAGCATCATAATGTCTCCCTGTAACTTGATGTTTCAAGAGACAATGAAAACATGTAGCACCTTTTCTTTCCTCCATTCCAAGCACCTTGATTCTAAAGGCCTGTGTGACTCACTGAGATTCTGTGAGCCTTAACTCTGAGAACATGATACACAGAAATGTTAGTAAAGTACATTGCATTCCAACTATCCAGTAATACTGAATTTGAGTTTGAAGATCCCAGATTTTGATTCTCTATCAAGTCAGAATAGGCATAACACCAAAGTTCATTAGTCAGTAAACTGCATGTTCATCAGGATATGGCAAGAGGGTTCCCCTCATCATAGACACTCTGGGACTCAGGATGATGAAGGCCCCATCTCACCTCATGCTTCCACCATGCAGAGTTAGGGAAAAGACAGAACGCCAAAGCACGTGCTGGTAGTCAAAGCTTCTGACCAAATATCACACATATTTCCTCTGCTCAGATTTAATGGACTAAATAGCCACGTGGGTATGAGTAGAATATTTCACAGTCAGAAACAGCAAATATTTGTGAACAGTCATATAGTATACCATTAGCTGCACAGCCCCATCAGCAGAAAGAAGACATTCATTCATTCAACAAACATTTTTGAGCACCTATCCTGTGTCAGGACTGTCTGAGACTCTTACAGTACATCAAAGGACCACACATACAAAGATCCCTCCCTTATAGAGTTTATATTTAAGTGAAAAGAGAGAGATGATACACAATGAAAGTAATGTATGTATACAATATATTGCTTGTTAGAAGATGATAAGGGTTATGGAAAAAGAACCAGGTTGTGGGTGGGGAGGTAGAGTATGATTGGAGTGCCAGAGGAAGAGGAATGGAAATTTTAACTAGGATTGACATGGACAGACCCACTAGGTAAATAAGGTTTAAGAAAAGACTTGAAGTAGGTCAGGGAGTTACCTATATGTCAACTGATGATAAGAAGACTTCCTAAGTTTCTATTTTGAGTGAGTTAGAAAACCATTGGTGGGTTTTTGAGAGAGGAATGACATGGAAACTTTTAAATCTCATGTACTTGAGGTAGAAATTGAGCTCTACACTTTGCCATAGTCCTCACCGCACCCCTATACTTTACACGGACCCTACAACACTCACTTAAGATCTGTAGACATTTCGGTTTTAGACCCCTGGTCGAGGACTAATAACTTCTTATGATGTTTTGAGTTTCATGCTTTGAAAGCTCTATCTGGTGCTTAAAGCTCAAATGTTCCAAATGCAAAAACCTCATAATTTCTGCGCCCTTCTTAAAAAACAAGAAGTCAAGGCTTTAATCTATATTATATTTATACTGTACTCAAATGGGCTAACGATATTGTAGCCTAAGGAGATATCCGGGAGAAAAAAAATAGTTTTATGATTTAACTAGAATGCAAATTTTAAAGCTTTAGAAGATTGTTGATAATTACCCTCAGAGAACACCTATTTCTAAGCCTGAGTCGTGCTATATGCCATTCAAACTGAAGGATTTAGATGTGAGGATAATATTTAATTCATTTCTCTCATTTCCATATCTTTGGGGCTTTTGCTCTAGACCTTAGCTATCTGTGATGCCTATAAACACCAACTTTGAAGATTCCAAAGGTTTTCTTTGTTCTTTTTTAGCTCTCCCTTGAAAAACCTTCCTCTTCCTTTCGCACATTTAGAGAATAAACCTGAAGCTAGCACTTTAAACTTCCTTTAGCCAGAGGCCCATTTCTTTACTAATAATATGGCTGGTCTTCACTAAGCTCCAGAGCTTGCCAGCTCCCTCCCTCATTGGACTCAAGGTAGGAGGGAGGGAGATGAAGCAAACTGGGGATTAGTGAGATCTTGTGAGTGTGGCAGAAAATACTTCCAATTTTAATTTATTAGGCTCACATCGACAAAGAAACCATAAACTCTTAAAAAGCTTACTTCATTCACATATTTTCTGGCCAACTAAATGTTTTACTCTTGCCAAGTAAATATGTTTCCATTATTTCTCTCACTTCTGCTGACAAACAAAGTTTTGGGGGGAAGACTTAATTATAATTAGAATCAGAAAGCAGCTGGTCCAGCCAGAACTATCGATGGAGACAGGGTGTTTGGTAGCTGAGTCCTGCTCTTTTTTTAAATTATTATTTTTATTTCCCTGGTTTTGCTGTAGGTGAGAGTGGGGAGGCACAGCCATTCAGCGCCAGAGAGCTCCCCTCACACTGGAATCCTCTCATTGTTGGGAAAAGAAAAACTAGGACTCTGTGAACTATTCCTACCGATATGGATGCTGCTGACCTTGGAGGTTCCAAAAGAATGTTGTTTTATGATTTCAATAATAGCTGCTGCAGTGAAAAATGATTTAATTTCCTGATAAGTTATTTAGAAAAATAATTTTTGCAATCTGTTCACCTTCGCACTTTTATCTAGAAATGAGATAGTTGAAGATGTGGAGAAACTACAGACCTTCTGGAGTCATGAGTTTGGGGAAGAAGAGGGTGTACCCGTTAGACAATTGCCAACTCTTTCCTTTCTGTTCACTCCTGTCTTGTGTAATCTTCTTCATGAAGCTCTTATTTATGTTAACACTGAATGAGGGCTAAAAATATACTAAGCCTGGCACAAAGAAGGAGCAAAGCCCTTTCTCTGGGTCTCACATCAAGACAGAAATGGGGCATAAAGATAAAATATTAAAACAGGAGACCTAACTATAGAATTACAAAATGAATTCCACCAGCCATTCTGAAAACAACAGAAAATACTACTGCTCTCCAAATAAAAAATAAATCAACCCATAGTGAGGCCTATAATTGATCATCAGATCATATATACTAGAATTTGTAAAAAATATTTTTCAATGACTATGTGCTTATTAATTTATTCCTCTATGCCCTCATTCAAAAACTATTCATTGCATTATTGCAAAGTCCTGGAATAGGTTATGTGTAGAATAAAAATATGTTTCTATAATTTTTATGGCCTAAAGGAATTTCTGATCTGGTAAGAAAGAAAAAGACAAAACATGCACAGGATAATACCACACACTTACTAACAGGAAGTCAGTGACTCTTCCCACCCAAATACCACACATGTCTCTCCCTCCGCCAACCTTTGTTTGGACTACATCATGTCCTTACTGGTCTCTTGACTTACGTCTTGCTTGTCTCTCATCCAGTTTATATTTCAGCACCTGGTGGGCTTTTCTCATCTGGAGAAGGCCGGAAGGGTAAGTAGGACTTAGTCACCAGAAAGGAACTAAGAATGTTCTCAGAAGAAATTCACATGCGTATGCACATGAAAGGCAAACTAGTACATCCGAGGAAATGACACATGTCCCTGTGCCTTGATGTGAGGTTAGAAAGAGGAGGAGGTGGTGAGAGACGAGGTGGGAGACACAGGCAAGGTCTCGCAGGTTATGTGAAGGAGTGTGTGCTGTCCGTAACACAAGAATTGCTGTGGGCACGGAAGTCTAGGAAGGTGCACGGCAGCCTCTCACCTCCTGCTTTCCACCTGTTTGTCCCCGTAGAACACTTTACTCTCTCTTAATAACACTCTTTTATGATTCCCTTTCCATGCCTATAAGTGAGAATCAGATTCCAGGATCCAGATCTATGACAGATGGCATTAATATAGACAGACATTTTTCCTTTTAGATACAACTTGTCTGTGCTGGATAAAATATTAAAAACCAAATTACGATACTGTAACTTTCACTTAGAGGGAAAAAGGAAGCCCTCAAGTGCAGGGAGGAAAGTGGGATTTTGAAATCAAAGTAGTGAGTGTCTAAGCTGATGCCAGGGGGTTTCTAACCCAGATAAAAGCTCTAAAGGCTAAAAAACTAAAATTTTGATTTCTTACAGGAAATCCCAAGTCGGGACTGCATTAGTTTCCTAGAGTGTCATAATAAATCATCACAAACTGGGCAGCTAAAAACAATAGAAACTATTTTGTCACAGTTCTGGAGGCCAGAAGTCCCAAATTGAAGTGTTGATCCCTTCTGGAGGCTCCGAGGGAGCATCTGTCCCATGCCTCCAGCCTAGCTTCTGGGGTGGCTGACAGCCTTTGGTGTTCCTTGGCTTGTAGCTGCATGGCTCCAATCTCTGTCTCCAATGTCACATGGACTTCTTTTCTGTGTTTCTCTGTGTTTCTCTCAAAGTCTCCCTCCCCTTTCTCTTATAAAGACACTAGTCATCGGGTTAAGAGCCCACCTTAATCCAACAGGACCTCATCTTAACTTGATTACATCTGTAAAGATTCTGTTTCCAAATAGGGTCACATTCACAGGTATCAGGGGTCGTGACTTGAATATGTCATTTTGAGGGACAGAATTCAACCCACTACAAGGATATGAATATAATTTTTTCCCCCAGAGTAGCAAAATACCTATAGAGCTACATAAAAGCAAATACAAAAATCTCTCATTATAACAGTTTTCTCCAATCAAGGCACATGGGACTCCAACAAAAATGTATATACAAAAACATCTGCAGATTAGCTCACAGTAAAAGAAAAAGAATTACAGGGGACAAAGGAAATGTTCTACCATGAGGAAGAAATAACAATACAACAATAAGAAACAAAAATTTGAAATAATAAAAAATATCCCAAGAATCTAAAATTATGATAAGAACCTACTATAAAATAGTAGCTGAAGTATTTAAGATATATAAAAAAAA
>VMDR010009846.1:0-32328 GCA_007922815.1 Macrotus californicus | reverse complement strand
TGATGAATTGTTCCCAAAACACAGTATTTTCATTTGTTAAGTCATATTTTTATCACGCACTACCATTTAAAAATGTTCTTCCCACAAATCTTGCACATTTCTTGTTTAAGCATAGTTTTTAGTTATTTCATAGGTTTGGTGTCTTTTTCTCTTTGATATTTTGAAAGATATCTTTTCTTCCCTTATAAAATTTAACTTGCTGGGATTTGTATATATAAAATTTATTGTTTTATATGTCAAATTTATATTCAGTATTTAGTATTTTCCAGGAAAGACCAGTGGCCCCAAGTAACAGCAGTATAAAAAATCACTCAGGGAGTGGGAGCAAAAGGATACAGACGTTTTTTGTCAACTCATATTAATATAAGCTTTCTCATTTCCACCTTGAGTCTTAAAAGGTATTATTTTAGGATCAAGGAAAGGAAATTCAGACAGGGACCATATTTGACAAACTGAATTTATGATTGATTCCAAAGGGTGTAGATAAAATTATAGATTATAGGTCAATAATCGAAAAAATTAATGCAATGTGCTTAGCCTTGCATTTCAAGTCTCCTCTTGGAGGAGACAGCTGTCTGACTGACTCACCTGGCAATGCTCCTGAGTGTCCCTACATGACCTCCCAGACCAGCCATCTCTGCCCTGTGACTGCTGCACCGCCACTGCTTGCCAGGCCTACAAAGTCGGACTTCCACACCGCTACTCATGACGGCCTGGAATGCCATCCTGCTACGTCTTGTCAATTCTAAATCTTACCCTTTCTTAAAAGGCAGAGTCTCCTCTATGAAGCAGTCATGTGCTATCACTGTCTCTAACCTTCTCTCTGATATTACTTATTAATAGAAGCATTTGTCTCTAAACGATTGCCATATTTTGGAGTCAGACATCTCAGTCTTCACATTCCAGCTATGCCACTTACTGATTCTATCATCTTAGTTAAGTTCATTACCTTCTCAGAGCTTTGGTTTTCTCCTGTATATGGTAACAATAATAATATGTAACCCACTTCTCACCCATGGTTATTATCAGCATGAATAGACTGAAGTAATAACCAAACATCAAATATCAAGTGTAAGGAACCACAGAGACTAAAACATCACTTACAAGGAGAAAGAAACAGAGCCCTTTCCTCTTGTTCTCAGAGGGATTCCAAAAGGGGGAAGAAAGAGAAGAGTAGCTGATCTCCTCTTGTTATTCAGCTGATACGGTCAGTCAGGCAGAAGGCTGTCCTATCCTGCTGGAATATCAAGCAGGCTGTATCACAAGCGCCAACACTAACAGATAATGAATGTCTGCCCACATCCCATGTTGAGGAGTCTGAGGACCCATCTGGGTAGAGAGAGCAGATGGCTGCACTCAGTAATGGCTGCATGAGCATGAGAAGCAGAATTAATGCCACATGTCTGTTTTTCTGCCCTCAGCTTTGGGAATGCCATCATGGGAAAGCAAGGAGTTGACCTGCTACCACTATTGACCTAGTGATTTTTTTCTCCAGTTTTTTCTGTTGCCATTAGTCTGATCATGTCTTAAATTGGATTTGATTACATTTGTTCTTTCAGTATCTGACTAGAAATATAGAGCCACCCCTTGGGGCACACTTCAGTCAGGTAAACAATTATCTATTGTTCGTACATTGTGCAGAGCACTCTGTGCCAGGGGCATAGGAAAATCAAAAGCATTTATTGAATACCTCCCTCCTGTTAGGCACTATGTCAGGCATGCTGTGAACCTTTTCATTTCATCCTCAAAAATACTCCACAAAGTAGGTATCCCTCTGCCCACTTTACAGATGAGGAAACTGAAACTATTGAAGTCAACTATGTTGCTCTTTATTATTTTTTATTTTTCTTTTGTTGTTCAATTACAGTTGTCCCCGTTTTTCTCCTATTAGTCTCCCCTTTTCTCCCCACTGCCCCCTCCCACATTCAATCCTCCCCCCACCCCTGTCATCCTTGTCTATGGGTCCTTCATACATGTTCCTTAACTTGACCCTTCCCTTTCTTTCTACTGTATCATGTGCCACCCTCAAGGGGCCTCTGAGTGTGCTCTCCCCACTCATCCACTGCACACTCAAAGAAGCTCTTTGATTGGTCGGGCAGCTGCCATACAAATCCTCTATCTGCTAATAACACAGTGATCCCACAGGCCTGAAACGATTCAGATCTCCCAATTAGGAGTCTTAGTAATCTTTGTCTTCACATAGGAGAGAGAGACTGTCAGGCCAGAACATATCTTGGGAACTTTACAAGATTCCCCGATGATCTAAATTTATACTACAGGAGCTGCTAACGGTTATTTTATTTATGGCACTCTGGATCTCAATTCTCTTAGTTTCATCACTCCCAATTAAGCTTATGTACGCTCACAAAGCATCATTACACAATTTAATGACAGAGTATTTTGAATTAATTATATGCTGACATTCTATAACATATTTTAGTTGCCTCACTAACATTGGAGCTGCTTTTTATAGATGCACAAATGACGGTAGCTATGTTATTGAAATTCCATTTCTGAGAATTATCCCCCACCTAAGGTAAAATGTACATGTTTCATATGTATATTTTTAGAAATCCATGATTTAACATGACCAACTGACTGTCAGCAAATATTTAACTGGAAGATAAGCCTGCACATCTCTACCTCATAAAGCTGAGTAGCCTGAATAAATTAAAGTATATTCAGACATTTATTAATTACTTTTCCTATGCTAGTTATTGGTGATGGATGAGGTTAAAGGTAGATCATCATTCCTCAATGGCTGCAACTACATTTGAGGCAGGGAGGTTATTAAGGCTCTCAAAAAAACAGAGGGATTTATGTTTTAGCTGGAGTTAATATGTGATGAATCAAGTTAGAAAAATACTCAGCTCTCCCTGAGGCAAATGAGGTTACCATGACCTCTTCCAAGGTGCTAAGCGTTTCCTGAAAGTGTAATTTTATGTAACATTTTATTATATTTTACTCCCAGAGTTCTTTTCTCTCATAAGATTGTGAAAGCAGGTGTCCATATTCCTTCTATGCTCTCCCCTCCAGCCCCATTTCTAGGGTCTAATCCCCTATCTCAAGTATCCATCATTCCAATACTCTCCACCTCCACCCCCAAACTGCCTCCCTCCTACCTCCGGCCTCCCCACCCTCCACCACTCAGTTCCCCATCCTCTACTGTACACCCCCCGCTTCCTCCAACCCAGCCTTGCCCCTCAAGCTACATCACCCTAGACTCCCCAACTTTCACCACTCACCCTCCCTACCCTCCACTCTCCCCAGCCTTTCCACCTTCTACCACCTCCCATAGACTCCCCAACCTCCACCACTTCCAGCCTCCCCAGTCTTCACTCCTCGGGCTTCCCTCCCACAGCTTCCTCACCCTCCAGTTCCTGATCTTCCTGCCCTGCCCTCCCCCACATCCTCCTCACCCTCCATCAACCCCAGATTCCCGCCCTGTACTCCCTACACCCTCCCACCCTCTGCTCCCCAGCTTCTCCTCTTCTGGAACCACTGCTCTAAGCTTTGACTTTTATGCATCCTCATGCCACCATCAAAACATGCCTGCCTTGTATCCTATTCTGTCAGGGTTCTCCTGTCTAATAGAAAATCTGATCAACAAGTTAATACTAAGTATAGATGGCTGATGATAGGTCAATATGTTACATTTCAACAAATAATTTTAAATAAAAATATACACTGATTGTATGAAATACAATACTTGTTTTAGAGGAAAGCCAAAGTAGATGAGGTGTCAGTTGTCTTGTCCTTCTCTCTCATTTTTTTCTAGTTGAAATGACATCATGCAATGAAGTCACCCACTCAGTCCTGGCTTCAAATGAATTTGTCTCTTTAAAATTAAATCTGCCTCGAAAGGACAACAGTCAACTACCAATGAGGTTGTTTGAAAGAATGTGCTGCCAATTCTATAGATAAATTCCAAAAGAGATAGCTGCTTCAATTGAAAGAACAGAGGCTTTGGCACACTTGGATTGATCTGGGCTCAAATCTAAGCTTGACGGTTGGCTAATATCAGGAACTTAGCAAATATTCCCAACTCTCACATTCCCTAAGGAAGGGAGATAAATAAGGGAGATAAATGCATAAGGGAGATAAATCACCTACCTTATAGATTAAATAGATCAGATTAAATGGCAGATAGAATATTTTAAACAAAGGTAGCATCTTAAATAAGTGTAAAGTTTCCCAAGATTGAACCTTCTATTTCACAATTATTTCCTTATATGTTCATTTACACAATAAAAAAGTGATATTCTCTATAGCTATGCCTCCTGCAGGTGACCAAAGACCAATATGTTGGCCATCTACCACTTAACTGCACATTAAAAAATCATAAACTCATCAGAAACCCCTCATAGAGCAGAACAGCTGGTCCATGGAATTTTGTGAGCCTACCAATATCATACATTGGGGCTGGAAGGTAGCAATAGAATGTCACCTGTAGTGCCAGGATGCCTACATGCTAGCTCTGCCCCCCTCGGTGAATTGAGAAATGGGAAGTTCTAGGCTTTCAAGTAGGAACTATACTCTTTCTAAAGATGGCTCAATGTCAGATTACTGTGATCTCTACTTGTGCTGAGTGCACAATTTAGGCTTGGAGCTTTTGGATACATTTTCAGTGACCATATGAGGGCTAACGTCTTCTGAAGACTTTATGTGTGTGTGTTGGGGTGGAGGGAATGGAGGGCTGCTTTTCCAAGGCATAGTCCTGCTCTGCCATGGTACTTTTTGGAGAGTTTACCTGTAGTCAGTGAAATCTGTTTGAATTCCATTTCATCCCCTTGTTATTTGGGGTTGAGTACAGAAAATTCTTAAAGCTCAGTTTCCACATTGGGAGAGTAACTACCTCATCATAGGCTGTTATGAAAATGACAGATTGAGTAGGGGTTTCTAGGACAAAATGAACCTCTTTAAAGCAGGGGGTACAGGGAGCAGGGTGCACATAATAAGAGCTCAGCAAATTTGGCTTTCCTTCTTTCATCTAGCCCTAATCTCATATTCAAGATTGATTTTATCTTTTCCTAAGTAAATTTCCATCTATTGATATAATTTTACAAGTAATAAGAAATTCCCAGAAAAGCAAATAGTCCAAAAAACATGACCAGTTTCTTGATTCCTTCCAGCAGAGCCTCATCTGACTCACTCACTACCTTCATGTAAAGCATATGGCCCCTCCTGAGGAACATCTTCTCTGACCACCCTATCCAAATTAGCCCCTCCCTAGCCCTCTTTATCCCTTCCTCTGCATATCTCTCGTATCTCTCGTGGAGTACTTATCACTACTTGAAATTACATGATACCTGTTTTGTTGATTCCCTGCCTTCCCCCACTAACGCGTAGGCTCAGTAATGGCAGAACATCTGCCCATCTCGTTCGCTACTGTTCTCCCAGCCCAGCATTTAGAACAGTGTCTGGACACATTGGACGGGTGCTCAGTATGTATTTGTTGAATAAATGAATAAAAAGGATGTTTTAAATTCCACAGCCAGTCTTAATTTCCCTCCCTTAATGTTCATATTACATGGATAATATAATTTAGTCTTCTGAACATCCTCTATGAGATAGGAGCAATTATGATCCCCTAATACAGGTGAGAAAATGAAAGATTAAGTAACTTGCCCCAGCACAGAAGTATGGGTGGGATTCATTCTAGGTTATTAGACTATAGAATGCTCTGCATCTCTAATTTCTCCCCACCCACTCCTGCTTCTACACTTAACTTCTACTGTGTTTGGAACTGCCTCTCGACTTCATGTCAAAAAACAAATACTTCTGGGGATGGGTAACACCAAACTGTTGTTAGTCATTTACCCTCCTTGGTGCACATCAGCTAGAAAATAGGGTTGAGGAAAAGGAGATAGAGTCTGGAGGTCTGAGGACCTGAGATGGGAAATCTTAGCACAAGGATGCTGGCATGGAAGACTAATGATCTGCTGCAGAACTCTTCCAAATGTACTCTACTTTGTAAACATCGCACACCCAGGCTCTCTTCCTCCCTAACACTGAGATGTTTTCCCTGTGCAATTTAGCCTCTCCAAGACAGCGCAGGTCTGGGGGTTGGTGGTGTGACAGTCCTTCCCTCCATGTAAAAGAAGTCAATCAGACACAAGATGAGAAATTGCCAGAGGTTTTTTTCACTTCTTTTTCTCCAATGTCTTCTTTTTCTGCATTAGTGAGAGTCCAGGAAAAGGTACTGGCTGGTTGGATTTTATTATCACTTTGCAGTCACAGCACTCAGTAGTTCTCCACAGGACAGACCACAGCCAGCATCTCACTGTTATCACAGCAGACAGGAGATAGATGTTTACGAAAAAGAAAGAAGAAAAATAACAAGGTGGGTAGTTAGGAAGACTGCTTCCATGTTGTAACTTCAGAGGTACCACAAGCTACCTGTTCCAAACATCAGTCTTAAGTCTTTGAGATGTGACCATTAGTGTCATTTCACTCCCAGGAAGAGATTGTCTCCAGAAGTCTCCCTTGCTTGAGGAGGCTAGAAGGGCACATTAAGCTTGGGTTTGCTAGCTGTTCCCACAGCAACTGTAAGCACGGCCCTGGGGGAATGAAACAGGGCAGGTAAGTTTTGCTGAGGAGGAAAAAGGACAGAGTAAATAGGGGCTAGCCAAGGCGGCACCATAATTGATAGCCCTGGGTAGCCATGGGGCAGTCATCTATAAAACAAAAAGTTACTACTCATTTAAGTCGGATACAATCTGAACTTTCTCCATCACAGATTTAGGCATTGTTCACCTTAAAATGGTTAGTTTTTACAAAAAAATCAAACCTTCAAATGAAAGTTTCCAATGCAAAAACAAATCTTATAAACATTAATATCTCAGAGCAGGGAGAATTCTTAAAGGTCTTCCAATTCTGTCCCCTTCTGTCACAAAAGAATGCTGAGAGCCAGAGAGGTTAATTATGTCCTCTAACCACCTAATGACTCTGTCATTTCTAATTATTGCTAGGAAAAAACCCAGGAATTCCCAGTGCCCTCCATTTGTGTGCACGGAAAAATCAGTTTGCATATCAGCAGGAAATGTCAGCACCAAGGCCAAGGATGTTTAATTTGTTTATAATAAAAATAATAAGACCTGACACATCTTGAGTACTTATAATGTGCCAGGCATGGGGCTAAATGCTTTACAACCTGCATCTCACTTAACCTCCAAAGTCCTGTAAGATTTGTTTATCCCATTTTACAGATGAGAACATCAGAGTTAAAGGAAACTAGGTAACTTGTTTACCATCAAACAACTAGAAAGGGTCAGACTCAGGGTCTGACTCAACTCTTCACTCCTTACTGTCACATTAAATCATTCCTCCTGGCTATTTCCATGTCTCACTTCCCTGTAAGGAAACCAGGGATCAATAATCAGCCATAGTCGTGAGCGTAATGCCTCCCTCTGACAGCCGAAGCCCTCCCCAAAGAAAGTGATCCAATTACAGCCAACTGACCATATTCTCCAAGAATCTACTTCTTAAAAAAATATTTTTGATAATAAATGTAAATCATGTTCAATATGCAGCATTTTAAAACACAGGCAAAGATAAAGGAGAAAATTAAAATCTGTAATTATACCAAAAATCACATGCAGGGAAATGTATTTTTTCTTCTCTTTTAAAGACCACTGTACTTGTATTTCGTGCAAAAATCAGCAATAACCTTTAGTGTTTTCTACATGTGTCACTTAGCTGTAGGGAAATTCATGTAGTGAATATCCACCATCAAAGAGTATTTACTCTTTAGATCATTCATGTATTCAACTGAGATCTATTCCTTGAATGTCTACTCTGTACCAGGTGCTCCGCTAGTTGCTAGAACTCCCTGATGGTTTAAGGCAGGCCCTGTTCCTGGCCTCGTGGAACCTATAGCCTAATTCTCTAAAAGTTTTCAATGTGTTTCACCTTAGCTAGCCTCAAAAGATACAGACACTTTTAGTCTATATGCCCAATTGAAATAATTATTTTCATCATGATAGATGGAGGGCTGATATAATGACAAGTCTCATAGCCTCGTAACTGACACAAAACAATAAAACATTATTTAAAATTGTGGGTATGATACCATATCATGGCAAACGTAGTTCATAGGCTGGGATTTTAGGGATTTACCACCTTCAGATTCCTCCTGTCCCGGACATAAATACTCCCTTGGTACTAAGCTGGTAGCCTTACAGGTAGAGGAGTTAGTAATGGGCTCCTGTGCTTGGAATTCCTGCAATGCAGAGAAAATTTGCCATTAGTTAACTCTGCAGAGGTTGATTGAAATGTGTGACTAATACTCATTATAAATAATACACTATGGGGTCTACTCTCCTAAGAACAATTGTTAATGGGAATGAGGCTTCAAGAAGCCTAAAACCTGTGGGGATGGAGGAGACACTTCATGAGTCAGCCAGGAGCTCTGTCTTGGTTTTCTATTTCTGCTATAACAAATTGACATAAGTTTATTGGCTTCAGCCAATACACACTTATTCTCTTACAGTTCTAGAGGTCGGAAGTCTAAAATGGGTCTGCAGGACTGCGTTCCATCTGGAGGCCATAGCAGAGAATCTCTTCTTCCCTTTTCCAGCTTCCAGAGGCTGCCCACACTCCAGGGTTCATGGCTCCAGCCACTCTGACCTCTGCTTTCATGATCACATCCCCTTGATCAACTGTGATCTTTCTGCGTCCCCTTTACAAACACCCCCTGCTTACTTTGGGTCCACTCAGGTAATCCAGATAATTTCATCTCAAGAACCTTAATTTAATTACATCAGCAAAGTCCCTTTTACTACTTACAAGGACCAGGGGTTAGGATGTGGGTGTCTTTTGCTGGGAGGGGGTGGGGGTGGGTGGCAGGAAGGGTCTGTTTAGCTTACCACAGGCTCTAAAGATACCCTTAAGTACTTCATATTTGTGTAGAGCTTGAGCTACGTACCAAAGGGATTTGAGTCACTCCCACAGTCGTTTCTCTCTCCTCTCTCTACAACCCTCCTGTCCTTCCACTCCACTCTGTCTGGATTCAAGGTCTGAGTCATTTTTTTCAGGGCTCTTGCATCTTCCCACAGACAGCCAGACATTGGTGTCAGGGTTCCATTCCAGCTACTCTTCCTTATTTATTTCACCATAAGCATTATTAGTGCTTGAGAAGCTCAAAACTACCTTTAAAAAGTCTTAGTCACTGAACACTTATTTTAGCCATTTAATTGCAAATGTGTGGTTGTTTAATTTGGGAAGATGAGGTCTGTTTCATTTTCAGAAGATGAATCTAAGTACAAAGGTCTGTTGTCTCTCATATAAGGTCTATAGATATTTTGGTAACTGAGACAAGCCAGTAGAATAGCATTTCCATGTGAATTGAATCATGTATTTGGTCAATTCCATAAGACCCAGAGGATCTAGGAAAAAATATATCATTGCTGACTTATTTTGCCTTCTGTTTTTGGTTGAGAACTCCTTAGCAGAGGAGTCTAAAGTAAAGATCGTTACACTGATATTATTACATACATGTCACTGGTGGCGGTGCCCCTACAGAAAAGAAAGCATCCGAAAGCAGAGATGACAAGTAGGAAGTACACATACTTCCCTAACCATTCTTCACCTAAGACAGGCATCGCTAATCACTCAAACCCTGTTCTTCCTCCACAGGTCTTGGATCTGGCCTTAAAACCCTTCCCAACTGAATGCTCCAGCCAGCTACTGCCACTAAACTAGACTTGGCAAACAAATGGAGCTCTATCTTATGTTCCTGCATTATAGAGTCAATGCTCTCCTATTTCCAGGCATTAAGGCAAATTCTTCCCACTGCAAGCAAGCAATAAAACACTCTGATGCCTACCTAGAACACAAGTTTGAGCTCAGTTTCTGGAGCTGACAAAATCCTGAGAGAGATTGATTCGAAAGTGAAGCAGATGATTCTATCTCCCTATTTTCTGTTTGGAGACCTTGGGGTGAGGGCAAGGTGGGCTCCTCCCTTACTGACTCTAGCTCCTCCTCGGGGATACTGGAGATGGGACTTTCCCCTTTCTTTCTGTGCTTTGAATTCCTGCATTAAATGAGCACCCTAGCCCCCAGTTTTTGCTTTTCCTTCCTTAATTATGTGGCCCCCTTCCTCTTTCCTCAAACCGGAATCCTGCTGGGCCCCCAAGAGCACCCTCCCCAGGGAGTACTTGACAGTATTGTCAAACTCTTCAAAGGCAAGGAGGGGAAAGAAACACAAGCTCATCCATCTCTGTCTCTTTTTTCACCTTCTGGTTTCCACTCACAATAAGCAGCCTTAGAGGTTATCAAACACCCCAGCATGCTTTGACAGCTATTCATCCATAAAGCCTCTGATTGCCTGGCATAATTGTGGACTGTACTCCTACTCCATGAACAGGGCTCCTCAATTTCTCTCAGGCACTGGCTTGCTTTTACACCAGAGCTTGCTAGGGAAGAGGAAAAACCCAGCTCATTCAAACGGCTCAGTGACAGGTGAGCCAGCCACATCAGAACTTGGGAGGGAAAAAAACCAGCATGGACAACTCTGCTTGTTTTTTATTAAGAGAAAATGATACAGATGGGTTCCCAAAATTTTAGCTGAGATCACAGGGAGATTTTTTGTTGAGTACCAAGGCCATCTGGAGCCTGCAAAATCCTGGGAGAGCCTGAATCAAAAGAGCAGATCTTTTCAGTCTCCTGATTTCAAGCAATGCCTTTCTCAGTTCCAGTCAATAATCCAGCTGCACTTTCTGCAGCGAAGCACATTCATCCAAGCTTCGTGTCTGAGTCGCTGCCTTCAGAGGGGGCTTTTCAGCATGGTTACAAGCCGGCTGATTAGCCTTCCTTGCAGGGTTTCAGCTTGGGAACGCCCACCTGAGAGCAAGTTCTGCCGCAGCCTGCCGAGTCACATCCCGTGCCCAGGAGGCTAGCCAGCCTCCGAGCCGGGGGTCTCAAGGCACAGGCACTGCTGTTCCCCTACCCCCTTGCCCTATGCTGGGAAGGAGCCGAGACAGGGAAAGCAGCCAGCAGCCGCCGAGCCGCCAGTCCCTGCAGGTGGAGGCTGTGAACCTCTGTCAGGGAAGCTTAAGGGGATGCTGAGTGGGCACGCTGAGAAGGACTTCCCAGGCAGGGCGATCTGTGACTCAGCAGAAGCCCGTGACAGAGCCTTCAGGCGGGAGGGAGCGCAGAGCCTCGGGGCCTGTCCACCGATGCTTCTGGGACTCATTGTCGGCATTCAGAAAAACACCGGTGCTAGATATTTATTTTTAATTAATTACCTTTTTATGTTGAGAATCTTTTAAAAATAGAGAAGCACAAAAGAATATAATTAGGTACATACCTTCCAGCCAAAAAGAGACCACTGTTAACATTTTGTAATGTTTGTTTCAAGACATTTTGAAAATATAAGTGAAGTATGTGCAGCACAAGATGGATGCCTCTTTAGCACCTTTACCTTCCTTCCTCAATCCCTTCTATCTCCCGGAGAGGCTACTACCTGAAAGAAATTAAAGTACTTCCTTCCAATCCTATTTCCAACTTTTACCTACACATAAGCTGTACAGAAACAATATAATATTGGGGGTGCATTATTTTGTGTTTTTCTGCACTTCCATTCTGCGATTTGTTGTTGTTTTTCCCCACTCGGTGCTGTGATGTTTTGTTCTGTGTAGAGGTTTGGCTCAGTCGCTCTATCAGCTGTGTGGCATTGGGTGTGTGATTTCTAAGCCCCCACCCGGTCTTAACACCAAACCAATGGTCTTCACGCTGCACATTAGAATCGTCTGGGCCACTTTAAAAGTGCAGATGCCCAGGCCCTGTTCTCAGAAGTTCTGATTTCATTAGTCTAGGGTCGGACCTGGACATTTGCCTTGGGATTCTGTGACTCCAGGAAGGAGAATTGTGGATGCTATGCATCTCCTGGTACATTAGAACCAATTTTACATCTTCCAACAGAACTACACCAATACCAAAATGATTTGCTAGGGATACTCCCTGAAACCTGCAGATAGCTGTGCGGGAAGGATGGAAAGGGCCTCTCTCCTTTGTCTTACTGCTAAAACAGTGGTGTTTATGGGTCCTAGCAAGCCACATGTCTTACCTTTGTTCCCTAACAGAAATGGAGATGTTACTATTGAGAGGAATATCAGAGACCTGACCCCTTCAGATAAGGAGAAAACAAACCTTGGAGAGCAGAGTTTGAAAGGAATCTGAATTACTTTTCTCTTTTTGTCATGTGGCAGCATAACAGGGAAGAAACTACTTTCAGTTAATTGTGCAGAAAATCTACCAGACAACAACCCTTTCCCCTTCCCCAGTTTTTATTTTGCAAGGCTCAGTCTTCTCAGAGAAAAGCAGTTATTAAACTGCCATTTGTTGTTCTGCTTGGGAGAGGAATCATGGAAACCTGGACCCTGCCCTCTGAAAGTCACTCTTTGGGACAGAGTGCAGGCACTAAGGTGCCCTGGATGGTATTTTATAGCCTTGTTCTTTCTCTTTTCCCCATTCTTTATGTTTAGCCACAAAGGAAATTACCTGGAAAGAACAATGCAATAAGGTGTCATTTAACTTTCTGTTCTCTAATACATTCAACAAATATTTGCTGAGTGCTTATTAGGTGCCAGCCACTGTGCTAGGTCATGGGGATCCCATTGGCCCAACTGACTGGGATACAGGCCAGTGAACAACTAACCAATATGTATGTGAGGTGCTACAGCAGAGAAAAGCACAGAATGCTTCAGAAAAGCAGAAGGAGCTGGAGAGAGATAAAGCAACTTAGTCTTGGGGTCTCAGGCATACTTCCTAGAACCGCAGTTCTCAAACATGAGTGTTCATGGGATCACCTGGAGGGCTTGTTAAAACACAAACGACTGGCCCTCTCCCCATTGTTCTGATTTAGATGTGGGGTAAAGCCTGGTAATTTACATTTTCAACATTTTTCCAGGTGATAACTCATCGTCCGGGGGCCACACTTTGGGAACCACTATCCTAGAGGAATCAAAGTTTCAGTCTTTGCCACTCAAAGTATGGTCTGCAGAGGTTCACATGGGCCTTACCTGGGAATCTGTTAGAAAGGTGGGATATTAAGTCCCATCTCAGATCTGCTGAGTCAGGGTGATACCCATGTACATTAAAGTTTGAGAAACACCTCTCTAAACCACTGATTCTCCAACGTGGTTGCACATTGGAGTCATCTTCGCAATTAAAAAAGAAAAAACAGTGATGCCTAGCTTCCACCCTCAGAGTTTCTGATTTTATTGGAATAGGGTGTAAAAAGCTTCCCCAGGTGATTCAGCAAATTTTTAGAATCATGTGCCCAAGCAAAATGCAGCCTGAGAAGGAGTTAGTCCCGCAAAAAAAGGCAGGAAGAGTGTTATAGAAAAGAGAATGTGCAAAGGCTCAGTAGCAGAGAGAACAAAGTGGGCTCCGTGAATAAAAAGAGTTTAGTAAGCTCAGAGTATAGTGTCAGAGAGAAGTGATCAGCTAGGGGCTAGAGGATTACAGAAGCCATTGGTGGAGGGCTATCCAGAACCTAAGGCCTTTGGGTTTTCCTTGAGGGTTGAACACGCTCAGTTTGCAGTTTTAAAAAAATGATCAGTCTCTGGCCCTTCAGAAATAAGTTTGGTAGTGTGGGAACAATGTGCCTGGTATTAAACCCAGGAGCTCTTTGACTATAAAAAAAGCATGTTATTTCTCTTACTGAAAATTATTCCTTTAAGAAAATGCTGATTTTTAACTAAAGATGGGGGCAAAAGGATGAGAGCAGTGACTAGTAAAAATAGTACTGAAGGGTAGCAGAATACATCACCCCAAAATATGCCACTTTGGCACGAGGATTATTTTGAGTTGAAAGCAATGAAGAAGAATCAGATACAAGAAAAGCTCTCTGCCCTCTTCCTGTTTGCCTAAAATTAAGGCATGAATTCATAAAGGTGTCTCCTCTCCTGTCTCCAACGAGCAGGACATAAGTAAATTACCTGAGAAGACTCTAGACCCTTATCAGCCCAGAGGCAGCACTAGAGGAATCTACTAAGATTAGCCCTAACCTGTTAATAGTTTCTCCATGTCTTTGCCTTCCCATAATTTGCCACCCCTTAGAAAGTCAGTCTTTTCCCTTGTTTTGTTCCTTCTCTTAATATGTAATGTGCCTTTGTAAAGATGCTATGGAGACCCAATTTTTAACCACCTCTTTGAGTTACTCGTCTCTGAGTACTCCATGTGTATGCACGATGCACATGATAATAAACTTGTTTGTTTTTCTGTTGCTAATTTTTCTTTTGTCCATCTAATTTACAGGGCCTGGGCCAGAAAAGCTAGAATGGGTAAGGGAAAGCTTTTTATTCCTTCCCCTACAGTGCCAACCAACCTCATAAGACTTCATTTTGGCACTTTGGTTTCCATCGTTTGGTTCAACCAATATTTACTGAACACTGTGTACCATACCCAGTGCTGGTGCTGGGGGAGCAGAATCCTGATCCCTTTGCAAAGAGTCGCAAGTTGGAGAAGTCAGACAAGCAAGTGATTTTTCCAAAAAGCATTTGTTTGAGTCTGGTTGAAGAGTTGACAGTGCTGTTAATAGGAGGATTCTGTGCCATCCAACTCCACTTAAGCCTTCAGCTAAACCATCAAATGGTCCCATTCATGCTGCAGCTGCAGGATTCCTGAGGTCATGCCAGTGAATGCTGGGAATGCAAACAAGAGCTCAGTCTTGGCTTCTGACACCCCATGAGCTTTGAGGAAGAACAAGTAGGCATTATTAGGGAATGGCCCACAAAGACACCAAAGGAGAGGGGATTGAATACCCTCATGGGATTCCAGGCCAAATGCAAAAAAACTGGGGTAATCTCTGCCACCACAGCTTGTGTGACCTCTCTTGCTCACTGCCTATGGAGGCAGCTGATGGCCTAGTGACAGAAGCAGGGTCCCAAGTAGAGTGGGGTTGGCAGTGGAGTTGGTACTCTATAACTCACAAGGTGAGGACTATTAGGCCAAACCACGTTAAGGAAACAAAGGCTATGCAAAGCAAGAAGAAAATACAGGCACCTTTTGCTGGGTCCTTGGACCATTCCTCTCCAGACGTACCCCAGAGGAAAACAGTGAAGAAAGAGCACAAGTGGAAAGGTAGAATTCCCTCACAAAGCCTATAGAAAGCAGAAAAAAAGCAAATATATTTCTAGGTCATTCTTTGAGGAATTCAGTTCTCCCCATTTGCACCTGTAATTTGATTCTGCTACCACTGCCAATGATACTGCTTATTTTACTCAGGCATCACTTAATCGACTCCCCCTTATACACTGGAGACTAGCACTTTTACATATTGTAGGGTAACTTAGATCAAGTTTATAGAGCAAGGTTATTCAACCTCAGACCTATTGACACTTTGGACCATACAATGCTTCACTGTGGGTGGCTGTCCTGTTCATTATGGTGTGTTTAGTAGCATTCTTGGCCTCTACCCACTCGATGCTAACAGCACCCCTAGTCATGCAGCTGAAAATATCTCCAGGCATTGCCATGTGCCCCCTGGGGGCAAAACTGCCCCCAGTTGAAAACCACTGGTACAAAGGGAAGGCGGAAGGAGGTATTGGTACAAATCTTTAAAGAAAACAGAAGAGGGATTGATAGTCTTTATCTCTTAGAATTAGCAATTTCCATACATGAAAGGTGCCTCAAATGACAATAGGCTTGCGTATGATTTTAACTTTCAACATGAAATTAGAAACCTCTGTAATACTAAAAGATCAGGCCATGTGTATAGTCAGGCAGTTCAGTCATTAACCCAACTGTTTATTAAATTGCAGCCAGGAGGCACTGTCTCTGCTTCGACTGTGCACTTAGTATTGTTACGTGCTCAGGCAGCCCACACACTCTCAGAATTATTTGATTAAACAGTAATGCCCCGAGCTACTGCTTCTGAGAGTTAATGGTGTCACACAGTAGGTATCAAGAAAAAGCACAACACAGGAGTTAGTTTCAGCTAGACTCTGAGATGGAAATGACTTTTCACATGTCCAAAAGGTTAAAATACTTTTTTCATTTTGATAATGCACCAAAGAATGGCTGATCCCATGGAGAAAACGTAACTGCCAAAGTGAACTCAGATATAAGAACTCAGGAGATGAGAGATCTGTGGCGATAAGCAGGCATCTTAATTAAGAAAAGAAGCCAACAGTTTGTGTAGCATGAAAGAGCAGAAAACAAAATCCTTACAGAATCTGGAGATGAAGGCCTGGTCTTTAAACAGCCTGATAATTTACATAAGCAAAATATTATGAGAACATTCTCACTAGAACACAGACTCCATAAGGGCAGGGATTTTTTTTTCTTTGTTCACATTTTTATCTAGGCCTATACCCCCGGGGCTTAGAACAATGCTTGGAGCTGGTAGGTGCTCAGTAAATATTTGTTTATACAAATTCTGCAATTATTAGTGAGGAGCCTGTAACAAGAAACATAAACCCAGTGTTGTATAGAATGTGGAATCCACAGAGCAATCTCAACTGTACTAATATTAAGATTATTCCCTCAAAATGCTCAAAGGCCAGTGTGGATATTCCAAATGACTCAGGAGATATCTTGAAGGGGCTCCAAATAACCAAATTTAAATAAGTGGAGAAAAATAATGGTTTGGAATTATAATACATTGAATAAAAATTAACCCATAAGTTCATACTCATGATTCAATGATGGTGATACTCAAGAGGGAAAAAAGAGATGGAGGTGTGGGGGTTGGCAAGGTGTGAAGAAGGCTCCTTTATAGAAGAATGCCAGGTAATAAATGTAAAAGGAATGATTGAATTAGAAAAGTCAGCATTTTCAAACATGAGTATAATTATTCATTGAGACACAGATCATAAATGTTTCTAAAATCACTGGGTGAAGTGTTGTTAGAAATTAGCATATTCAGACAGTCTTAAACATCACCCCACAAATTTCTTGTTTATTACAAAGACGAAAACTAACTGCATTGGAGATGTCTGGTGGATTCTAATCTAACCACATGATCAAGCTTAGTACCACCAACAGTGGAATGTGTTGCTTGTGGTCCTTCAGTGGGAAATACATGGTGTTGTTGTATGAGTTATCTGAGGCTACGTAATAAATACTTCAAGAACTTCATGGCTTGAAACAACAGTAACTATTTATTATTTCTCGTATTTCTTTAAGGAATACAGGAAGGTTTTGGCTAAGAAGTTCTAGCTTGGGGTTTCTCGTGTGGTTTCAGTGAGATGTCAGCTGGAAATATAGCCATCTGAAGGCTTAAGTGGAGATGGATTATCTACTTTCAAAATGCTAGATGGCTGGCCAGTTGGTGTTGCAAAGTTGGTTCTTCTCCAGCTGCGTCCCCGTACACAGCTGCCTGAGTGCCCTCATCATATCACAGCTGGCTTCCTGTAGAGCTAGGGAATCAAAAGTTCGAGGTAGAAGTTGCAATGTCTTTGTAACCTATGTGTGGAAATCTCACATCATCACATCCATGGTATTCTGTTGGTCACACAGACCACACCTGACTCAATGTGGGTGGCACTACACAAGGGCATGGCCACCAGGAGCTCAGGGTCATTGGGGGCTATTTAGAGGGTGGCTTTTACAATCATTCATCCTGTTTTTTTACAGAGAGATTTAAACTCAACCTAATCATGAGGAAATAATCAACAAATCCAGAAAGTCTAACATGCTACAACACAATTATCTCAAGCTTTTTAAAAAAGCTAATAAAAGATACTTTTAAAAAGTGGGATTGTTCTCAACTAAAAGACACCAAAGATAAGACAGCCAAATGTAACAAATGATCCTTTATTTGACCCTGGAATGAAAAAAAATCTATGAAGGACATTTGGGGGACCACTGGGGTAATCTCAATATAGACTGTATACTAGGCAATATTATTGTATCAGTATGTCCACAGAACTCTGTACAACAATGTTCATAATAAGCAAACACTCAGAATTGCCCAGATGATATGGATAACAAACTGTTATATTTAGATAATATAATACTAATCAACAGTAAAAACTACTGATACAACCTACAACTGGAATGACTATTTCAGAAATATCATGAGAGAAAAAAAGCTAAACTAAAATATGTAGACTATATGATTCCATTTATACTAAGCTCTAGAAGAGGCAGAATGAATCTGTGATGAGAGACTAGATCACTGGTTGCTTCTGGGAGTGAAGAAGATTGGGAAGGAGCATGAGGGAATCTTCTGGGGTGATGGAAGTGGCCTTTATCTTGATAGGAGCATGTCTTGGTAAGGGCACATTATATACATTTTTCAGAACCAATTGAACCATATGCTTATAACCTGACTATTTATCCAGGTAAATCATATCTTAATAAAAATGTATTTAAAAGTTATATCAGCGTTGAATTCTGTAGATGTAATAACGAAATTGCGGTTAGGAGAAACACCCTGAAATGTCTGTGGGAGAAGGGTCATTAGGCTGCGGCTCATTTTCCGTGGTTCCGAGGGACACGATGAAATACAGAGTGACCGAGCAAATGCAACAAAGCTTAACACTTGCTGACCCAGGAGAAAGGTAGACAGCAGCTCATTGCATTTTTTTAAAAATTTTTCTGTAAGAATTTTCAAAATAATAAGCTTCGGTAAAAATAAATCACAATACTAATTTGAAAAACTGTCCCCTTAGCCATCATTTTCTCAATCAGAGGAATGAAAACTGAAATTGACTTCCACGGCACATTCTTGCTAGTTTGTTGTTATTAGAAATATCCAATCCCTTTATAAATTTTTTATTATGAAATATTTTATTTATCCTTTTGAGGGGGCAAAAATATGCAAACAACCATCGTCTTGGAAGAACTGTGGTTAAAGGCAGCAGGACACATGGCGTGCCCGAGTAACTGTTACTGCCTGCGCTTCAGTAGGTTTCCTCCAGCCTTTGCTGGACGTGCAGGATGCATCCATTTACCTACACTGTCGATATTTTTCAAATCCTTTCATCCGCCTACAAATGCCTATTTCCCAAGACTTCTGCACAGACTGAGATGGCAGTTCAAATGGTCTGTCTGCCACAGGCCCAACATGGGCTCTAATTTGTATTCCAAGGTAATCGAGCATAACCTGAGTCCAGAAGGAGGCAAACATGACCAATTGATGGAGCTCCTGCCATAAACATCACAGGTGAGAAAGGCCAGGTGTCTAGCTTGTGCTCAGACGGCACCCCATGGAGGGCAAAGGCGGAGCAGCTTTAATTCACTATGTATATTATACCTTCTCTCAGGATGTCAGAGCGGTGAGAACAGAGATGTGAATTTATGAGGTAAATGTGTAAAAAGAAAATGATATGCCAGGTTCAAGAAGCAGATATGCCAGGTTCAGGAGAGATTTACTACAAAGATTTGTTTCAGAGGAAATACATTCAGAAAATGCAGGGACCAAGCCTTGTTACTCTTGGCTCAAAAGGCAACAGCAAAAAGACATTTTTCTCTTGCAGGGTGCACGTAAAAAAGTGGGGATACCAGATGAAGTATTCTGTCAAGGTTTCAGCAAGATACTCAAGGAGGCTACAGGAAAGTTATGAGAAACCAGAAACTCTTTTGGAAACATACCATAAGGATGACCCACGTGGTTGCCTGGTCATGAAAAGCAACCTTGATTCTTTCCTGAACTATCTCTCCTTTTGGGTTAGTAGCAGCAGTGGGAAGAGGTCATACCTATGATGTATTAAAGACAATGTAAAATTGTGTGTCTCCATGAAGACAGCGTTTCTCTTATAAAACCTAGTGGCACCGCTGATTCTATGGGCAGGTTGAACAGGGAGTCACCAGGGCGTGGGTCTTCAGAACACTTGGAGCTCTCCATACCTGGCTTCACATTCCTACCACAGTGTCACTCATAGGGGCCTCTGACAATGCACTGAACTTAAAACGTGCTTTATCAGGCTCTTCCGTACCTCTCCACATTTGGACCTCATCACTGCATAAGGCATGGACAGTGAGGATTTCAATCTGTGTTTTATAGATGAGGACATTGAAGCTCAAGACATTAAGGCTTGCCCAAGGCCATATCATTAAGACTCAAGTCCTATCTTTCCGTTTCTCTTTCTGTTATGCTGCTGGACTGATAGGCAGGGTATGGTGGCTAGGGAGGGAAAGATGGCCCAGTGAGTGCATTTAGACCCCTCAGAGTGATGACTTCAATAGGTTTAACAGATTATAGAGCTAGAAACTTGTTGGTCAAAAGACAGCTGACTTCAAGGACAAAATTTAAAATTTAAAAGGTATATGCTTCATTTGGAAATATTTGTTTTGGCCAAAAGAAGGAAGAGATCAGGCATGGGTAAAGAATTATAACAGGCACAGGGAGTCCAGGATTGTGTGTGCATGTGAAAGAGACGGACAAAGAGAACAGATCCTTGACCACAGACCATCTTAAAGATAGGAGCACATCCAACAGGTCACACCCAGGGCCCGGTGTCCATTACATCATTTAGGCAAGGTAATCTGAGGATAGCAGTTTACTGTTTCTTCTCAGGAGAATTGACTTCCTGAAAGTATCCATTTCAGCAAGCTAAGGGATTCCTAGGCATGCATCTAAACTGTTGTTTCTGTATTTACTTTGCTTCTCCACTTGCTTCACTCTGCAGTACAGAGGAAATTGGACTTTACTGGTAATTAGAAGAAGTGGGTTCAAGCCATAGCCCCAGCAGATCTGTGTCACAACTACTGTGTAAACTTCAACTTCTTTGGATGCAGTTCAATGACCTGCCAACTAAAGAGAACTTCTTAAAATAAGCCTCTCCGTGCTCTAACATTCTGTGAGGTCTGTGGAACAAAACATAGAAAATGGCTCTCCTGTATCTGACTTTTCAAAGCCATCTTGTCAATACCTGTGCCCCGTTTTGTCCAGCCAGGGGCACCTGGACATGTGCCGAGAAAACCCCACTGCCTGGATGGTCACAGTGCTGTTGGGAAAGTGCCTTGAACTTCATTTCTACTTTTTAAGAAGCTTTCCAGTGCTACTTCTCTCCCTGCCCCTCAGTGCCCCAGCCACAATAACTGCAACAAAGTTCCTCGTTCTTTAGATGGTGAGTCAAGTGCCTTCGGCTCCTTTCTGGAATCTCACCCTGGGCCTTGAAGACTGTGTCTTGTCATCAATGACATGAGATACGCCCCGAGATTATTTGTTACTTCTACCACTTTTTGTATTGGTTTGCTGACAGTTTGCTTTTTATATGAATTAGAATGGATACAATTGTATTTTTTGAGTGGAGGAGAAAGAGGATGGAGTTTAATTAATGCTAAGCATTATAAATAACTGCAGGTACCCCATGGTACAGTCTAATGTAGGAGAAGGTGTTTTCTCGTGTCTCCTCAAGTGGAAAATGGTCTCTGAGCTGATGGCACCACCTGCGCTTGTCTCTAAAGGTGGGGGTTTAGACCAGGAGGAGAAAGCACTGTGGGGGTGGAAGGGCATGCTGACCCACCAGTGGGTCAGGCTAGCCCTAAGCATTATGGTCCTAGGAAAATGGGTTCTACCTGAAGAAACGCAGCCAAGCTACTGACAGGTGCTGATTTTTATCATCTCTAACATACAGGGTCCAGCAGAAGCGAGGCCTGCTCGAGTGTGGTTGGTAGGGTAATAATGTGGGTATAATTATAGTTTTAATGTGAACATTTCACCTAAAATGTCCCATGGTGTGCTCGAGTGTGATATGGTTATGTTATAGAATTGCATGCTTATGATTTTGTAATAAAAGATTTTGTAATAAAATGGGGGGCGTTATTTGTGCCGGATTCTGTATTTTTGCCACGTGGGACTGGTGGCATGGATGAATTGATAAAATAAGTAGCCTCTTGAATTTTATGTGTGACTATATACGAAACTGTAATAATGTGATTAGATCTAGAAAATAAATACTTATGAATACTAATAAAACCGTCTAAGACTCTGGGTTCACATACCTAAATAGATCCTCATTATATTTATAGTAACCTGCAGTTAGACATACGGTTATATCAGGCAATGAGATGGGTGGAGGTAAATGTCTGGCCACTATGTTCTGCCACACTGCAGCCAGGACCTTTTGGGAAAATAAATAGTTCTTAATTTTTTTGCTGGGTGATCTAAGAATGTCATCATAAGCTAAATGAAAAATTTCCAGTGGCTCCAAAGTATCTCTGATTTCTGGCACACAGAGTTGATTTATGTTCCTGCATATAAAAGCAGCGAGAAAAAGAGTCATTGACTTTGGATTCACCATGCTTTAAAGTAAATGTCTAGATACGCAACAGTCACCACTCTGGGCATTTAAAACAGAACTGGAGCCGAGAGCCGTGCATGGACTAGTCATTTGAGTTCAAAGATGTCATTCTGCCTACCTTCAACTTCATGGGCACCCCAAGATTTACAGCAGATCACACACCTAACTTTGCTTTTCAAATTAAGTGATGACCTGTCTTCAGACTATAATTCTTTAAAATCCAATACCTGCCTTGGTGCTTTACAGCCAGAAAATCCATAATGACATGTCATCTGTTCCCTCCACTGTGTAGAAGCACCCCAGAGGCTAATTCGCAGTGTTTTTTTGCTGAGCAGCCATGCTATTGAAGAGCTGAGATGTTCAGAGAAAAACAATCATTTAACTGATACTCAGTCACGATAAGTGAGGGGCTGGTAGGACAATGAGGGGCAACACCGGCCTCTTCAGTCACACTCTGTGGTTGCATGGTGCTGCAAATTCTCTTAGTGAGAGTGGCAGCTTCAGTGTCTGGCTCACAGGTAGCTGTGACTAGCGTTAAAGAGAATAAAGCCAGTGGTGCACAGACATGATAGAGCATCGCTCTGACAGGCTAGTTGCTACTGTATTGGCTGCAGCTAGCCAGCAAGGGATAGATGAATTAATCCTAGAAATGCAATGAATGTGGTTTGTTTATTTTTAGTCCTCACCTGAAGCTATGTTTATTGATTTTTAGAGAGGAAGGGAGAAAGAGAGAGAAACATCAATGCGAGAGAGAAACATTGATTGGCTGCCTGCCGTGCATACCCCAACTGGGAATCAAGCCCCGAAACTTCTTGGACGGCACTCCAACCACCTGAGCCACCTGGCCAGGGCAATGGATATTCTTTTGATTTAAACTGATCCAAGCCAGTTTTGAGTCTCAGATCTCTGTGTCCCTCTCCTCCACTTCCCAGCCAAATGAGCCTATTCTTTCTTTTACTGTTGGAGCAGGCTTCTCCGCCCACCAAGATGTCAGCCAACTAGTCTGAAAACAATTGCCCTGGGCAATGGAGTCGCGAAGAATTCAAGAGTTTCATGAAAAGCAGCTTTCTCCTTCTCACGGCCTAGAAGGCCACAGGAGACATAGCCTCCTCCTCACCTCGTACCACTCGCTGCCTGGTTCTGTGATACAGTCACCCCGGCTTCTGTTAGCTCCTGGAACGCTCCTCACGCTCTGGACTATGAATCTTTGGACACGCTGTTCTTTTGCCCGGACCACTTCTTTCACTAACTAATTTCTTGTTTGTTAGACCGAACTTCATTCATTCTTGAATATGCAGTATTTCACCTAAGAAGTTATTCTCAACACCCCTTTCCCCTCGGCATGTTACGTGGTCTGCTGCGTACTTCTCCGTTACTTGTTTGAAGGCACGTCTATCCATCTGAAGGATGAGCTTCCTGAATACTGGGATTGTATCGTTTTTGTTTATCTCTGTATCCTTAGCACTTAGTCTAGGATCTGGAAAACAGTGGACTTAACAAATAGCTGCTGAATTAACTAATAAATGAGGATGAGAGAAGAAATGCATGATTTGTTCCAGTGGATATATTGCCTTTCAAAGTATCATTTCAAAGGATGTCAAATGCAAATATGGAAACCCCATCAGGTTTAATGGAAGCAGAGTATCTTTGCATAGAGGTCCATGAATCTATCTGCTGGTTAAGGACAACATTCTTTTTAATGGTCATTATTCTGTACCTATCTTGATAAGCTTCATCTCTATCAGGACTACCGGTATCAATCACATTGTGGTATCAATTTCCGATTACAATGCATGTCTGCCATCTACTGGTGATATGGGGTAGTACTATGAAACCTATGAGGAGACATTTTCATTTTCTCTAGAATCTTCTGGATGTGAAAGCTAGGAGGGGCTCAGATTCCAACACACCGCACCATTTCATTTTACAGAAGGGTAAACCATTTCCCACGGAGAGTATATGATCACCCAGGGCCGCGCAGAGGTTCGGTGGAAGAGCTGGGACTCCCATCTTTCTAGGCTTCCTGACAGGACCAGGCTCTTCCATTCTCATTTTTTCCATTATAATTTGGGATGCTAACAGACGTACATCTGGTCAACAATGCTGACTTTTCCCAAAATGAAGTGGAACACTTGAGACTTATTCTAGTTTACGTGCCAGGAATCTTTTACCCCCTGTATAAAGCTCCTCACGTTCCAGAAAGCACAGGATCTGGTTTTCTGTTTTCTGTCCAAGTATTTCCTGGATCTGAAGACAGCTGTACGGGGTCATGTGGGAAAGACAAGGCTTACAAAACTTGGAATTTCACACCAAAAAGTTAGGCACAGATACGGTTCAGGACATGCGTGCCATTAGGTTGCATGCCATCAGCAAGACTCACGGGGCTTAGAAACACGCCAGAAGTTTGTGTTCCGAGAAGCTGTGATCTTCGATGGAAACACTGACAAATTATAACTGAAAGAGCTAGGAACTTCCATCATAATCGGAATAGACAGGAGTGGCGTGAAACCTTCCAGAAAGGCCGGCTCTGTGAACCTGGCAGAATTGGCTACAGAAGCACTGTATTTTCCAATACATACATATTTTTATTTTTTAGTTACCCCATGGGACTGGATTCAACCAGAGTCATCTTTTTATTAAAGTGTGGTTTGCATGAAAACATGCCTCTTAACATTCCTAGGATCAATGAAAAGTTAAAACAAATCAAACATCTCAGTACCTGCCAGGAAGACTTTTGTCTTTCCCTAATGATTCTCAGAACCAAGCGCTTCAGAGACAGCTGCTGAAATGAAAGAAAGATGTGGCTGTCTGAAATCCCTTACTGGGTACTTTGGAAAAATTTCCCTGCAACTTTTTGGCTCTCAATGTACTTTTTAAAATCTTCTGTACTCAAGGTAGTACTGACAGCTAATGAACATGTTCAGGCCGGTCATTTTGCTTCATAAGTTGGAAAAGTAACACCTTTACTTCATTCCCCTGGGACAAACCTGATAAAGTTAATAGGGCAGGGTTCCTAATAGGTTAAAAATCAATGGAGGTATCATTTTAGTCCCTTCAAGGTTGGAACAAAAAGAATCTTCCCCTTGGAGAAAAAAAGGAAATGCTTAGGGAAATGTCATGTCAGCAATCCTTCACTCAATCCTTTCTCATGATAATCTCTCACCTCTGGTGTCAACCAGAGTGATGGTCACCAACACCCATCCCTTGATGGGGTCTGGAATGTCCTAAGTTTGAACCTGAAACTCTATGTGCCCTTTTCACCTCAACACAGTGCCCGTGGCTGAGGGCAGTGGCACTGTCCTGATGGCAGAATTATAGAGCACTGCATGGAAGCATGCTCCTCAGACAAGGAAAGAATGAGAATGTTGATCCAGAAATGCAGTGTGGAATTGTGTGAGGACTCGGAGGTCCAAATGAGTGCCCACGGCCAGGTAAATGTTCCTGTCATTTGGTTATTACCACCACCCCAATATCCCTCTTAGGAATAAACTCAGTTATTGGATTCCAAATTATGCTCCGATTTCCCTGGTAAGTTAGATACAATGTTCAGTGCAAGTGACGGCTCACCCCTTGCAACACCCATGAGGGCCCTAACAGCACTCCCCCTCCTCCATCCTTTCTCCGGTCCCCAGGAGACGCAGGTAACCAGAGCCTCGTGCTCCCTTCCTACCACTCCCATAATTCCACACCTGCCAACACGATTCCTTTAATTTCCACCCATTCCAACTACTAGCTACATTAAATCCAAATTCATTTTCATCTCTCCCCTTATTCACTCTGTTATTTCATAGTCATCAATCAAGATAAAACAACCCAAAATAGCCTCGCAGTCTTGCCTTGAAACACCAGGCTCAAAAAAATGTTTGCTGGCCTTCATCCCCCATCCTGGCCCTACAAGGAGTGTATGATGGTAATGGGATTTTTATGCTACACATTTGAGAATTTTTGTATTTACCAGAAAGCTTAGCCTGGCTTAATTTAGGTTTAACTTAAATGATTTCAAAATCAATTCATATCTTAAGTTCATTCACACAGACAATGCGATACAGCTGTTGTCAAAGCAAAAAGAGTATGAAAGTATTTCGTAGTGTGGGCTCTGGCTTTAGACTGCCTGCTTCATAAAAATAATGAATGAGGCTACCAGCGGCTTGAATTCATTTAGCCACCCTCACAATTTCTCACTGATCAGTGTGTTCTTTCCTTCACTGCCTTCCCTATCCTGATAGTCAATAATCGGTTTTTTTGACCAGTCTCCTCAACTTCCTCAATTCCCTTGCTCCACTATGCTTTCCTCGTACCAAATTGACCCTTCTCAAGTGAATCCATCTCCTGACCAAGGTTGCTGAGCATCGCTGCAGAGAAAGCAGCAGGGCAGAGCGTTGTCATTGTCTTCATGGTCAGCATCCTCGACAGGACATGAAACACTGCCAAGAAATTCTGCTGAGTTTGATCGGTTCTCCCCGCTATTCTCCAAAGTGAGGACTCCGTAGTCTTCCCTCTGACCCCAGTCCTCCACCATCCACATATTCCTCAGTACTCAAAAGGGTGGCATTAACTCCGACTTCTCAGAGAAGGTAGGGGCCCCTCAGAAGGGACATCCTTCCACTTCCCACCACCACATTTGTGGCCATTCTTCCGTCTTTCTTTCTAACTAAGGCTTGTCCCTCCACCAGTCCCCTGCCTACTTTATCAGGGAGGGACCTTGCTTTATAAACTATCTCTCTCTTCTATCTTAAATCTTTTGCGCTATACTGGCTCTTTCCCATCAGCTTTTAAATACACTCAAGACTTCTTCATCTCTTAAACCTAGAAACAAGGCTGAAATGCATATCTGCTTTTTCCCATTTCACAGATGAGGAAATAGAGACTCATGGAGATTAAGGAGAAAGGGGTTGAATATGGTCCAAACCCGGAACATTACAGCCATACACAGTGCCTTACATTTCGATGTCATGTTATGTTCTAGAGCAGCTGGTTCTGCCTAAATGTTGAGCTGTGGGCTGGGTAGATCTCTCTATTTCAGGTATCTTCACTAGAGGAATGGATTGATTTCTTGGCAATCCAATCTCTTGATCAATGCTCCAACATTACGATTTAACCTAAGCCCTCAAATAATAAAGGGAAATAGTTGGATCAACCTAATCTGTACTTTTTGGTTGTTGCATGTGTAAAGGGTAACTTAAAATATGTCTTCTTCCTACCCCCTCCTCCTCCTCTCTGCCTCCGTTTCTCATCAGCGGTGTAATAGAGATGTCGTATCTCTTCCCTATGGAAGGCTTTCCATTGCTGAGGGGGAAGATGCTACATAAATGCTCAATATAGCCATATTTTGGGGGGAAGCTAACTCCCTGCCTGTGCTGACAGAAACCTGTGACGTGGAGGGAGCTGGGTACAGTTTATATAGAAGGAAAAAATAGAGCAAAGAGGAGGAAAATTGGACAAGCATCTGGAGGAAAGACTCAAAGAAGACCTGAGTGAAAAATATGACGAAGCAATTAAATCAGCCTCCACTGCTGCAGCTATTTGTGTCTGCCCTTTGGAGGGAACAAGGAGGCCTGTAGAGCGTGGGGTGTTATTAAAGGAAGGAGAGCTGGAAACAGAGAGGAAGTGAGAGGAGTGTGAATCTTACTAGGAAGTAACAAAGAACAAGATAAAAAAAAGAGAGAAAGATGAACCAACAAAGCTAAATCTCTCCTTGTCAAAAAAAAAAAAAGGATGATATGCAGCATAAAAAGAAACTTCATGTCAGTCTTCGGTCTTTGAGTGTTACTTTTCTGGTAAAGATAGTGAAGCCTCTAAAATACGAACTAAGGCGGGGGGGGGAGGGGAATTAAGAGACTACAATGTAAAAATTACTTTTGCTTTTAGCAAAGTAATAATTGGAAAGCCTGAGGTAAAATTAAATTTGATACTGGGGTCAAATCCTGGATTTTCAGCTAAGTAGCTATGTGATACTGGTCAAGTCACACTCACCCTATCGAGTATCAGTTTCCTAGTTCATAGAATTTTGAGGATTGACTAGATCAGCTATTCTCAAAATGTGGTTCATGTTCCATTAAGAATTACTTATTTTAATGAGATGTTACTGAGGAAGATTGACTGATCCTGGGAACAGTATGAAAAGAGAAGAAAAGCTTGAGAAATACTGGATTTTCTCAAAGGTTTCTTCTATAAGATACATAATAAGATAATTTAAAGAACTGGTCTTGGACCAATTTTGCCTTTATAAATTTATATAATTAGGTCAGTTCAAGAAAATATATGTAGAATCTGCCATATCTTTTTTTATATGCATTTAACTGAAAATCAAATGTTAAAAAAAAGGATAGCAATAGTTGGCAGAAACAAAGCCTTGGTAGAATGGCGGTAGGAAGTCAAAGTCCCTTTCATCTTGGTGTGCATCTTCAGGTAAACAGTGAAGAGGACACAAATAGTTTTTTAATTACTGTTGTACAGAAGTTAAGTTGCATGGGGTCAGGGGGACCACTGGGGTAATGAATAGCAATCAGTCCTCAATCACTTTCTTTGTCAATGGGCCACAGAGACCAGCTCTAGCCCCCAAATAGTGGAGCACTAGCAAGTGAGTCAATCCAAACTAGAAGAGAAATGAGAAACTTGCTTCAATACACAGCAGGCACACAGGGCTTTCCACCCATGATGTGGTCCTTGCCTACCTCATCAGAGTCATCTTGCCCATGGTAGGCAGAATAATGACCATCCATCCCCCAACACCCAAAGATGCCCACACCCTAATCCTCAGAACCTATGAATATGTGATCTTGCTTGCAAAAGGGATTTTGCAGATGTGATTACAGACATTGAAATAAGGATATTATCCACGTTTGTCCAGGTAGGCCCATTCTAATCACATGAATCATTAAAGTGGAGAACCTTTCTCAGTTTTGTCAGAGAAAAGATGTGCAGATAGTCAGGGTCACAAGATACTACATTGCAGAATTTGAAGATCTAAGAAGGGGGCCACTAGCCAAGAAATGTGAACAGCTTCAAGAAACTGGAGAACACAAGGAAATTGATTCTCCCCCAGAGCCTCCAGAAGGAAACGCAGCCCAGATATACCTTGATTTCAGCCCAATGACATCCCCGCCAGATTTCAGACCCTCAGAACTGTAAGATAATAAATTTGAGTTATTTTAAGCCACTAAATTTGTGGGGCTTTGGTATGGCAGGATTAGAAAACGAATGCATTTTTCTATGCACAGCCTAATAGGACTGCTAGATTTCCTGCTTCTGCGCTTGACCCATGTTGCTTCCTTTACCCTGAGTGCCTTTGCCAATCTCCTTTTTATCCCTGTAACCTAAACTATTCTTCTATTGAAACTTAGCTCAAGCATTCTCTTCTCTAGAGAGTCATTTCTAAATACCCAAAACTATCTCTTCCCCAAACCCAGGGTAGATTCCAACCCCACCCCCCATGCTCTCACCACACCATGTGCAAATTCCTATTAAAGCACTGTATCAAAAGTGTCTGTTTACAATCTGTCTCCTCTTCCTAGGAAGGATGCCCTTCTAGGGCTGGGATCCTAGCAAACTGCCCATCAGTAGGTCCATGTTGAAACCAGAATAAGAACCAAGCTTGGGGAAACATATATCTTTAAATATATCCTTAAACCAAGCAGATAATGGATGTTAAATACTCCCACTTTGCTAGCAATACTACATTCTATTAGTTCGGGTGGGGGGTGGGTTGTTTTGCTTTATTTTACATTTCAAAGCAATTGCTCAGTACAGCTGTATTTGACTTTGAACGTCATTAGAAGACAAGATATCACCACCCTTATGCTCGGAGGCACTTGAACATTCACAGAAAGAGCACATTTTAATAAGCAGATTTTTTAGAGTTTATATTTTAAGTCCAAAGTTGAAAAAAATTAAACAGATATTTTTGTTTCCAGAGAAATCTCCACTCTCTCACAACCATGAGATCTACCAATGTTCTCCTTTTTGGCTTAGACTTTCTTCTCGATTCAATGTGCCCCATGCTCCCAGGGCTCCAAAGTCATTTGTCTCACACCCTCTAAGATTTTAATGATCCCCTTGACTGTTGGAATAACTAACCTAACCTTGCTCTTGGGGCAATTCTCAGGTCTTCTACCCACTCTCAGGACATTCTTCATAAATGGGACAGATTTCCTCTTCAGACCCAACCAACCACACTAGGCATCTGCCTGCAAAATCATCTCCTTGATGTTTGTTAGTCAGCTTTTGACTTGAGGAGGTTTAGTAGCACATCATGAATGAGAAGGTAAGGCCAACCCTCTCTTTAACATATGTTGTAAGTACAGCATCAAAAGTCATTTAAGAAACTGCAAAAGAGAGGAGGAGCAGTATAGTTACCACTAAGGCAGTTCAGGAAGAAGGAACTACTGCCTCTCTTAATGCTACTTAAAAGGTAACATTAAAAGGAGACGAAAAGAGAAAAATGAGAGAGAGAAAAATAATTTGGCTAAATGTTTACTTTTATCTTTTTCTGCCATTAACACATTTTACTACAATTTCTTTGTCACAACCATTTTCTGTTGGTCACTTGTCTAATATGTGATGTATCATGAAAGGTCTTCAGTTTCCACTCCCCAATAAATACAGCAGTGGGTGGAGGAGGCAGAGAGAGCTAATTCAATCCCCCTTTCTCAGAATTCTCTTGTATCCCATGAGATTTAATGATGTTCTAAAATGAGGGGCTCCATGTTCAGAAATAATTTTTTTTTAAATGCTGGCTGAATCAAAGAAAAATGAGGCAGGTTTCTTTGCTGCAAGACTTATCCAAAACTTTATTATTCCAATATGCTCTATATTTAAACAGGAAGGTTTATGCTGCAAACTCATTTAGCCAGAAACCATTTTGTCAAAAGAAATCTATTAACCTCTTTGATGTTCAGTTTGGAAAACACGGCCCTAAATATTCCCATAAAGCTATTGTACTGAAATGTAGTAGGCTCTCAATAACCGTTTGACGAGTGAATGAGAACCAAAATTTCCAGAATGACCAACCGAAATCTTTTATCACAATGTTTCTCTATCAGAAAATGCAACTTGATTCCATTAACCTATTTTTCCTCAAGTCAATAAAATTTTCTCAGGTCAACAAAATGTTTGCAGGCAGTGAGACAGACTACTTTGGTCCAGAGCTTAGTGCCAACTAGTCAAAAAGGAGCCAAGCATTTCCTAATGTCAATTACACACAATATTCTTGACATTTCATTTGGCTTACTGAATTCGTCTTTGGGAGGAAGCAAAAATGATGTCAAACAGAAGGCATTTGGGGAGATACTAGTAAGAACCCAGCAGCATCCCACTAGAAAGTCTTATATGCGGCAAGTGAAATGTCATCCAAAATAACCCCAGACAAAAACACAACAGAAGTCTGGCCGAGGCCAGTTAATCAAGGGAAAAATCACAGAGAGCATTCAAGGTCTTTGGCCCTACTACCACCCTCATTTCTGAGAGTTTCAAACTCTTTGTTTGAAACTAACCCTTTTGTTTGTTTGTTTGTTTGTTTGTTTTAATATATTTTATTGATTATGCTACTACAGTTGTCCCATTCCCCCCCTTTATTCCCCTCCACCCTGCACACCCACTCTGCACACCCCCTCCCACCCTCATTCCCTGTCTTTAGTTAATGTCCATGGGTCATATATAAGTTCTTTGGCTTCTACATTTCCTATACTATTCTTAACCTCCCCCTCTCTATCTTCTACCTACCATTTATGCTTCTTATTCCCTGTACCTTTTCCCTCATTCTCTCTCCACCCACTCCCCTTCTGATAACCCTCCATGTGATCTCCATTTCTGTGATTCTGTTCCTGTTCTAGTTGTTTACTTAGTTTGTTTTTGTTTTTGTTTTAAGTTCAGTTGTTAATAACTGTCATTTTTTTTGTCATTTTGCAGTTCATATTTTATATCATCTTCTTTTTCTTAGATAAGTCCCTTTAATATTTCATATAATAAGGGCTTGGTGATGATGAACTCCTTGAACTTGACCTTATCTGGGAAGCACTTTATCTGCCCTTCCATTCTAAATGATAGCTTTGCTGGATAGAGTAATCTTGGATGTAGGTCCTTGCCTTTCATGACTTAGAATACTTCTTGCCAGCCCCTTCTTGCCTGCAAG